>SJJU01000953.1:0-68513 GCA_012932125.1 Conopomorpha cramerella
TTTTTTTTTTTTTTTATTTTTTTTTTTTTTTAGTTAGCTATTTTATCGAAAGATGACGCTACGCTTCCACGCATACTGTTCTATGTCGTTCATCAATCAAACCCTCTTTGAAACTTGTTCCAACTTCAATCAATATTAAAGTGTTACGTCGTAATTTGTCCGATTGACAATCCACACAAAAACTAGTAGTGGCCTCTTTGTCATTAGGCAGATATTAGACGCTCATGCAAGCGTCATTCAATCCCATCAGTCATGATTTATGGAATGACTACTAATACTAATTCAAACATCATTCACTATATTAGACGATAGGAAATCCGTCAATCACAATCATGACTGTGGTAAAACTGAGATCAAAACGTATCGTCTAATGTCTGCATTAGAGGAAAATGAGTTTTAAAAAAACCCTATTTCCCGGACGAACCTAAAATAAATAATGGGGAATACCCCATACAAACGACTCCTAATAAAAACTACTGAACGGATTATGAAAAAACTTACTTAGTTATAAAAATAATTTACTTGTTTGCGTTAGCAAACAACATAAATTAAAGAAAAAAAAAACCGACATCAACCAGTAAAATTTGACATATATTTGGTTTTCTCATGGATGCCATTGTCGGAACTGAACCAAACTTATATGGGACCAAACGGCAGGGGCGGTACGTCCATAGAAGCAAATAAGCTCTGCATACCCTGGCAAATTGACTAAAACAATTAGCGTAGTTAGGTATCTATAACACATTTAGTCGTCACGTAGGTACTGTAAATTAGGCAAGGCAATTTATCATTTTTATCAATAACAGACTTTCGGTTATTTAAAATGTGTATCGAAAACACAAATTCGCTCTAGACCAATCAAAACACTAATCTCTCATTAATCTATTCTTCCGCGTGTCAACGAAAACAAATTCGTGCAATGTTGCCTCATCGTTCCATCGATAGGTAACACAAATTTCGCCTCAACCAATCAAAACATAGTATTTAGCGCATCAACGAAAACAAATTCATGGGACGTTGCCGCTTCGTTGCATCGTCTAGCCCGGGGAAGCTGCTAGACCTCAAGCTTCCTATTTTTTCTCTTTCTCTGTATACATCCCTTTCACCTCGGTCTATTAGCGCGGAGCGTTACTATGAAAAATATGGAGAAATTTACGCCACAGCGTAAGCGCAGCTTCTTCCGCATTTTTTCATACATTATTGGAATAATAAGGGCTAGAATGCTATGACAGTGCGTAAATATGTGCGACAGAGAAAGAGTGTATGTGTGAGCGAGCGAGAGAGATGTTGCCGGCCATGTTGACATATTGCAAGTATTGTTTATTTATATTGGAGTATGCATTGTTTTAGGATATGTACGTTCATTCGCGCCTTTATTTTATAGAATAATTAAATTAGACAAAAATGGAGACTAAGGTGTGAAAGTGATGTGTGTAAAAGTGTTTGTTTACAAATGTGGGTCGATTCTCTGAACTAAATATGAGTGAAAAGTGCAGAGTCGCGGACGAATTTCGCCGGGATTGTTTTTATTTGAACTTGGAGCAAACACAAGGTATTATGAGGTAGTTTCTTGTTTTTTTAGTGTGTTTACTTAGTTAGACAGAATAAGGTTATTATGTAGTGCTTTGGGAAGAGGAAGGCATCTACATTCCACAACGATCTGTTCAGTTCTGTTTCTGGCATACAGCGCCTGAATCAGCTGCTTAGCAAAATTTTGGGACGTAACGTAATTAGATATTAATTTTGCTAAACTAGTGATTGATGTTGTGATCTTCTATTGAAATATTTTGTAGTCTGGCACAAAATTGGTACCTACTTAATGTTATTTTAGTGTCGTATGTACCTACTCATAGGAGACAGCTTACCCTGATGAAAATTTCACGGCACGCCACTGCCAAACGGGAAGCACCAGCTTTCAAATAAAAAAAAAAAATTCAAAAGAAAAAAGAATCGACATCAACCAGTAAAATTTGACATATATTTGGTTTTCTCATGGATGCCATTGTCGGAACTGAACCAAACTTATATGGGACCAAACGGGAAGCACCAGCTTTCATATAAAAAAAAACATCCATATCGGTTCACCCAGGCGAAAGTTCTGAGGTAACAAACATAAAAAAAATACAGACGAATTGAGAACCTCCTCCTTTTTTGAAGTCGGTTAAAAAAGACACATTGTCTTCCACTTATCAAATGTTACAAACAGTCCTCTCCATATATCACTGTCTGACTTGTGCAAAAAATAAGAGAGCGAGCATAAATGGGGTGAATCCCCGGGCACGCGTTTGAGGACCCTAATGGTCTGAGGTCATTGTGAAAAATGACGTCTCTACACACGGTACTGTCACAATAACACGATAGATTAACCGGCCTCGTTGACGACTCTGTATGCACATTTGTCTGTTCCGTTGTTAATGGACTAGTATAGATGTATAATCAATACATACATACATACACTTCACGCCTGTCTCCCAGAGGGGTAGGCAGAGACTACAGATCTCCATTTGTCACGATCTTGACATACCCCTTTCGCTTCATCTACATTCATACACCTTTTCATACATGACCTCCGGTTTCGAGTACTTTTCACGCCACCTTCGTCAAGACAATATGTCCAATATGTCCATCAATACATAGTACCAATAAAACAAAGTCTCCTAATGCTGTCTGTATGCTTAGATCTTTAAAACTACGTGACGGATTTTGATGAAGTTTTCCTTTAGTAGATAGAGTGGTTCTTGAGGAAGGTTTATATGTATATTGCATACATGTAATAGCTGGGATATACTGTTAGTAATGTCATAACGACGTTTGCCGGGTCAATTATACTATAGTTAATTAATCAATATTATTTATTATTGTTTTTCATTACAAGTTTAAAGTTGGAAGATTGCGCAAGGCGGCTGCATAGCGCAGGACAATTTCTTTCAGGCAACAGACATGTTAGACCACTTCATCCTTACATAAAGATTTTTTAACACTTTTTCGAGATTTTCTTTTAATGTTTTTGCTTTTTTATTTTCATTTTCATAAATGAAATGTTTACGACAATGTTCCAATATAATGACCTTGCTTCTTTGAAAACAATCAGTACGCCTTCCCTTTTAGTAAGTGTCAAAGTAACTACCACAGTAAATAAAACATTTTTTAAAATCGTTAATAGATAAAATGTCAATTATCAATAAATAACGATCTGCACGAACGAAACCGCGGGGTGGCACGGCTCGACATTATCATCTCGTGGTAAACAATCCGTGGGCATGACTAAGCGCAATTCAATGAACACAACGATGCACTATACTGTTGTTAAAGCAACCGTTATTACTTGACCTACCTTTCTATGGACTTTCTTAATGTCTCTGGTCCATTGTAACAGTTTCTTGTAGTCAAGAAAATACCATTTTCCTGATTTACATTTCGTGTAACATGGACAGGCAAGACTCGCGTGACGTAATTTAACAATAATAACCTTCAAAAGTACTTGTGAAACTCAACCTAAGAGTACATAATAATAATAATAATATCCAAGGTCCAGTTGGTCGGATACTTGACTTGTAATCGGGAGGTTGCGGGTTCCAGTCCGGCTACTGGACGTGTACCAATGGGACTCTTTTTCAGAGCCAGTGGCGTGCGCACCATATAGGCAAAAAGACACTAATAATAGAGTTATTGCTGTACGCTTTTTTTGTTGTACTCACGGCATAGGCTAACGAAGGTCCTCCTGTGTTTTGTGGGTGAGTTGATAGGTAGGTACCTGTGTTTCGTTAGGACAAGTTACCTATACATAGGTGTTAATCCTTGGGGATTACTGCCTACCTTGTCGTAAAAGCCAGTGCACTATTCAGAGCCTATGTACGCAAAGCATCGCTCGTACGGTGAAGGACAACATCGTGATGAAACCCGAACACCACAAGGTGTGTGAACCCTATAACGGCGATGGGCTCACCCCTGTCACGTTAGGTTGAATACGCTTGGTGAACCGTGGGCATTTCCTTAGCAAGTGCCTTTGCCTACACCGCTTTGGGATTAAAGGCGTGAAGTATATTTATTTTTATAGATGTCTCGTTCGCACGTATGCCAAATGATAGAGCCGAACGATTCGTATGTGGCGTCTTGTTGATCACATCTTGCCTGTCCGTGTTACATCGTTCAGAAGGGATGTCTTCTCAGTGATTAATATTGCTATGGAATGGGAAGAATTTCCGGCAAGTGTGTGCAGTATCATGCAATTACGTATATTTTATTACGCCTTGAAATATTTTATTATATACTGAGTGAGTGACTAAAAAGACCCCGAGCAATGATCTCAGTAACGTTGTTGGACTCGTCAATATGAACAATTTTATTTTTTTATTTTATTTATTAAGGGCAACCAACAAGGACATACACTAAATATTACATAAGCACAACACAGTACAAAAAAGGAAAGTGCAGCCTTAATAATAGGCTACCACGGAAAGCAAATAACTTTATACAAAAACAACAAACACACCTTAATTACAAAACACAGATGAATTGATTATGGCGACAATATGCGGGGAAATGAAAAAAAAAATTCTGTCTCCATACAAAATAGATGAAGCGAAATAGAATGTAAATGAAGCGAAAGGGTTATGTCAGGACCGTGACAAATGGAGATCTGTAGTCTCTGCCTACCCCTCTGGGAGACAAGCGTGAAGTGTATGTATGTACAAAATAGATTTTCTGCCTCGGGAGATGACATTTTTACACTCATATGTATATAAAAAATGAATTAATTAAATATTCATTCATTGTAGGTAAATATCAAGGATATAATGCAGAAGTCTTTAACCTCTTGTTTTTGCGCTTCAATCCCTATGTTACCCTCTAATTAGACCATGAAACAATGTGTGTAAAATGTTTCATAGTACACCTTGGTCTTTGCACATGAAGTGTGAAATGATAATATTTAAATAAATAAAAAAAAGTAAAATACATTTCTAGTCTATGGAGTGACTCCCCTCACGTCGCAGTTACATCGTAATTATATGCATAGAACGGAAACCTATTGTATAATTATGGCGGACAATAGACAATATGTAAATCTAGTTTACAAACTTCTTATCATAGTAACTTACTACTTATAATTTTAATAATAATGAAAAGTTTCGTGCGAAACGGAAAAGCGTTCCGTATCAGTTGTCCTTTGCGGCTATAAGTAGGCACATGATTATAATTATTTATACCATTTTAAATATTTTCCCTCAAGCATGTCGGACTTACATAAATACATACATACATACACTTCACGCCTGTCTCCCAGAGGGGTAGGCAGAGACTACAGATCTCCATTGGTCACGGTCCTGACATACCCCTTTCGCTTCATCTACATTCATACATCTTTTCATACATGACCTCCGGTTTCGAGTACTTTTCACGCCCCCTTCGGCCAGGACATCACCAATCTGGTCTGTATATGTCCTTCTGGGGCGACCTCTACTCACCCGGCCCATTACATCATCCATATAAATCTCTTTCGTCAATCGACTTTTATCCATTCTCTCCATATGCCCAAACCACCGAAGCATGCTCTTTTCAATCTTGGTCACTACGTCTTCCTTCAAACTTCGGACTTACAGACGTATTATTTTAATATTTGAAGGTAACACTAGTGGGTGCCGCGCAATCTCATAAATCTATATACAGGATGGTTCATTTACGTCAGTCAGTATGGGAAAGTCTGAATCTATAGGACATAAGAAGTTCGGTTCTTAGGAGCCATGTCATCGATTTTAATAACAAGAAAATTCAAATAAAAAAGCATTTAGAGATTTAAAAAATAATCTGTACTTAGGTCGGTAAACGAACCCGGTAGTCTAGAAAAAAAAATCGACGACATGGTTCCCAAGAACAGATTTTTTATGTCTTATAGTTTCAGACTTTCCCATACTGATCGTTGTAAATGATCCACCCTGTTTATAAAACTCCAAGTCCTAACATATTTATCCATCACTCATCAACGCCCAGCCGAAACCCTTTGACACTAGAAAGCTGCATTTTTTTTCTCTCGCAGGAGTTCTTTTTGTGATGTTTACGTGAGATGCTATTCATTCATGTACATATACAAATGTGATGTGTCCGCTGGGTGTCAAGCGGCCTGTCAAACTTGGCGATTATTGGAATTTCGGCTCAAATGATTGTTGAAATCATTGGGAGAGGCCCTCGTCTGTGGATGCCATGCGGCTAATGATGATGATGACGTGAGATAAGAAAGGATTTAAATTTGTACCCTAAAAGGGGTAAAAAGAGAGACAGAAGATTGTAAGAGAAAAACTTTAATTTCGGAGTTGTAGTTTCTAAAACTTGGTGTTAACGCGAATAAAATCCCGGGGCGTCCTTTAGTTGTAAATATATGTATTACCTCAAGCGTATCAGATTTGCAAAGGTATTATTTTTTTGTTTTAATTTTGAATACTAGTAGGTGCCGCGCAATCTCATCCGTGCAATTTCAGTTACACACACAACACCATAAATTAAAGTATAACCGCCATATTTATCAGTGGCGTGCACTGGCTTTTACGACAAGGTAGGCAGTAATCCCCAAGGATTGACACCTATGTAAAGGTAACTTTTCTATACGAAATATAGGTATAACCTACCTAACTACTCGCCCACAAAACACAGGACCTTCGTTAGCCTATGCCGAGAGAACAACAAAATAGTATCTAGCGATAGCTCTATTATTAGGTCGGTTAGCCAAAATACTAAGGTAGGCAGTGTCTTTTTGCCTATATGGTGGGCACGCCACTGATATTTATGAAAGTAAGCAGAAATTAAAATTACTGGTGGCGCCGCCTCAGTACGGATCTCTTATTTAAAAAAAAAAAGTTAATGAGCTATACACACATACTATCTGTCGTATTCATAAAAAGTTAAAACGTGGACTAACTAGTTGACGTATATCAAACTTAGATTGTTTTGCCCGTAGTCCGTAGTTGGCGTACATATGACCAACTATACTCGTAGAGACACTATACTGCGTGTAAAAGGACCCCAAGCAATGGTTTTAGAAACGTTGTTGTTTTTATGCATCTACCACTTGTATTTCTCCCAATACACGGGGTACAAGGGCTACATATTATGAAAAAACAAATGTTTTCCGGGATAGCTAGTATTAATACGCAGGCAAAGAACGACCGTCAGCGACGGTAGGTTCACGTCACTTACATCGCGTTGGTACCTCATTGTAGGTCGTTATCAGTAATAGCTTAATAATTATACCTTTGCCTAACCCTTAACCCTTTGTTGGACACGCCTGTCCACGTGATAATAATAGGCAAAATTTGTCTATGGTCCGGTATTACTGTCCACGTAAATGTTAATGTGAACAGGCGTGACTAATGCCTTATATTTTCACTGATATTATAAAGAGAAATGATATGTACTTTTGAATGTTTGATACGAACAAATTCATATACTACTGGACGGATTTCAATATAATACTTTATCTATGTAACAACTATTGTCATATACACAAATCGTAGTATGACTTACATATGTAAGAATTCTTTTTGGAATAAATATTATTATCTTTTTTATTTATTTATTTATCCCTGAGTAACATATCGCTCATTTACTGCAACAATGCGACATCTCAAAATCTAACACTGTTGAAATAACAATCTAATTACTAAGGATTCTTTTCACAATAACAAAAAAGTTGTTGCAGTAAATGAGCGATATGCTATATTATATTCTGAATACTTGAGCAAAATTGATCAGCATAGTTAGTTATCTATATCCAAGCTGTCCCCTGCAAACATTTGTTTGGCCATAGGAAGTCGCCTTTGCACTTCGTGTATTAGAAGAAATACAACTTTTAAACCTTCTCTGGACTTCCACGTGTAATTCAAGACTTTAATTAGCTAAATCGGTCCAGCCGTTCTCAAGTTTTAGCGAGACTAACGAACATCAATTCATTTTCATATAATAGAGATAACAAATAATGCATTAATTTCGACCAAATTTGATTACCATAAAACGGTTCTAGTAAGTGAATCTTAAAATATAGACATATACTGCCGCCGACATTTTTTTAGATCCTTTCAAGAGGAAACTTATATGAAAACACTTTATCGATTTGCATGTTTATCTTGTGAAGCACTTCACACAGTAACTTCATAATGTTTTTTGATTCATCTAAACCAGAGCTTCCCTGACTTATTACATCTACTACCCACTGTGAAAATAAATTTATTACATTGTTTTACTACTTAAAAACCGCTATAAATTCAATTTTTTTTTGTGAACTACATTGCGGAGACAGATAATTATGTACCGTCCCCAAGGTGGCATTATCGCCCACTAGGAAATACTGATCTGAACCATAAAAGCCACCTCTAGCCATCACGTCTGCAAAGCTTCTGTCCACCCCATTCATAAACCATGAAAGCGTGTTTATGTCTTTATTAAATGACCTTCCTTTTTTAATAATATGAGTACTGGCTCTAGTGCCGGGACTAAACATACTGCGTGTAAAAGGACCCCGAGCAATGGTCTTAGAAACGTTGTTCTCTCGTGGCAAAAAAGTGTCTATTTTGCAGTGGCGTGAACACCATAGTATAGGCAAAAAGACACTGCCTACCTCAGTATTTTGGTTACCCGACCTAATAATAGAGTTATTGCTAGATCTTTTTTTGTTCTACTAGGCTAACGAAGGCCCTGTGTTTCGTAAAGACAAGTTACCTATACATAGGTGTCAATCCTTGGGGGTTAATGCCTACCTTGTCATAAAAGCCAGTGCACGCCACTGCTACTTTGTATGGAGATGAAATTTTTTTTTTAATTTCTCCGCAATGTCGCCATAGTAACAATCGTTCATGTTGACGAGCCAAATAACGTTTCTAAGACCATTGCTCGGTGTCCTTTTACACTCCGAATACGCGCAGAAAAAAAAAAGAAATAGAGAAAGAAAACCCATTACCCATTAATTTGTGGATTCGTTCCGGAGATTGGTTTTATATTAAGACAAATTCGTCGATTGAATAGCCGGTGGTAGTGGCGCCGAGCAGTCGGTGCTTTTCACCCCTTGTCCTACATATCTTAAACATAACTAACTTATATTGACCTCTAAACACTAATATTTTGCTTATATAAAAAGATCTTTTAATCGTTCTTCTGTAGATCTCGGCGAAGTATCCTGAACCCTGCACACACTAAATCAAAATAAGTTAAAATGAGCTCCGAAAACGAACAATATGTTTACACTAAAAGGTCTTTCTATTATAGTTTTGTACGTGTCTAAGGTACACCCCTGGCTCTATATTTAACAGTTAAACAGAAAAAGTTACCGTGAACTAAGGATACGAAGAAATAGTTTGCATGAAAGGTTCACTGGTGTTTGGTTGTGTAGTAGTCAATGTGTTCAGTGTGTGCAAGGGTAGGCCCCACATCCGCTCGCGTGCGGTATCGATCAAGGGACACGCGACACCCCCGACGACTATGTTGACAAATACTGTGACAAGGCATTTTCAACACAATGTAACTTGTACTCTGTAGTTCTTCTATTATTCTATTGTTGTGATGTGAAAGGATGATATATTGTTCGTTTACAGTTCATTTTAGGATTAGACAATGGTGAGTTCTGTGTCTAAACAAGTTGTGAATTATATTACAGGTGTAAAAGTCACAGAAATAACTTGTCACTAAAACAGCGATGTACATCGTTTGCCGCTAAAATTCCAGAGCGATGCAACTACCAAAGTGTAGTACACTTAAATAAATAACGATAATCTTGATCTCGTACAAATAAATCTAAGAATTAATACTAACCCGACAATATAAAATAAAATTGTATAATAAACTACCCAACAAACTAGTGCCTGAGCGATGCATCTACGAGAGTGTAGCAGACATGCCCCCCCTTTCTTGGGCGGAATTACGAAACGAAAGGCTGCTATTTTCTAATTTATGAGTTTTTTAAGATCTTACAAGTAATCTAAGTAACGGTTTAAGATTAGCTCGGCAACTGGGAATCATTTTTGCAACGTATGTCGAATTGTTAATCAATTATTTTACGAGTATATGAGTACTCTGTGAAGACACATTTATTTAGATTAATTAATTAAGTAAAAGGAAGTTATTAACAGATTTATTACTGCAAATATTAAATTGTACATATACGTTGAAAAAAAAGAAGTAAAGTAGTAAATTATTATGCAACATTGAGAATATTAGATGTTTATGATTTCCGTGTGTTCTCTAGCGCGATAAGTTGATTGACATGCAAATGCTATGCGTTTGTTTGTCTACTTTATATCAGAATAATGACTAACACAAATTATATGCGGGAGTTACCTCCACGTGATTTGATTTTAGTGTAATTACGTTCACTTCCTGTTTCGTTTTTTTTTCCCTTAAGCACCAAGCTATTTATTATTTTGTTGATCGGATCGGATATGGATCGGTGTTTTTTTTACTAAGTAAATATGTGCATAGTAATTAATTTACAAACAAGGACCATTGTTCTGTGTCAAAAAAAAAACAAATACGGTGTTACAAGGGCTATGTTATCCTCCCTTTGGAAATGTATTTTAATAACTTGTAACCCCAAATGTTAGAACATCAATCTCTCCACGGTAAATTAGGCACGGGGCATCCGAATGCACTTGAAACATTTGTTATAATAATACTTCTTTAAGGGTTTATTGCTCGAAGGACATTAGTTTTATTGTTTTGATTTGATTTATTATTTTCTTTCATGATATGAATTGGAAAGTGGAGCCACTACACTTTTTCCTCAAGTCACGGGTTAATAGGTACCTAATGAACAAGTGTGCTCCATCGTAGACCACATCGCTGCTTAACATCAGGCAGGATGGTTGTCAAACAATTTGTTCATAGTGTTAAAAAAAAACTATTTTTCAAATATCGATACAATATGTATTTTGTACTTTATTGTGTTCTACTCTTCTAGTATCCCCAGTTTACTTTACGAACTTCACAAGAAAAGGAAATATAAATAATTTCGTAAAAATAATTATAAATTTGAGACGTAGGTTTTTTAATGGAATTGCAAACGCAGCCCTTTGCAGTCGTACTCTTATCGATTACCAGTTTACGCGAGAATAGACAATTCGTCGGTAGCGCCCTATTCTTATGGCCGATAATACTAATAAAAAAAAAATTAAAATCTCGTTTTACAAAAGTATACCTTTATTACATTCCAGTGTGAAAGTACCAGTGGT
Source organism: Conopomorpha cramerella (assembly GCA_012932125.1). Taxonomy (NCBI): domain Eukaryota; kingdom Metazoa; phylum Arthropoda; class Insecta; order Lepidoptera; family Gracillariidae; genus Conopomorpha; species Conopomorpha cramerella. Next base: position 11,208 of record SJJU01000953.1, read on the forward strand.
GGTATAGAAGTGATTTATTTATGTAAATAGTTTACAAAGTTCCTTAAGCCGAGTATTCGGTTCTTAATTACAAATTTAATTAGGACAAGCTTTGACGTTTATGTATATAGTTTTCTTTACATTATTCCCTTGCTATATCCAAGCGTAAGCATTGCGTGTAAGCGCACGTGTATAGGCTCCGAAAAAGAGGAACTTCTGTGCTACGCACGCAAAGGGGTAAGATTTGATTAGATTTGCCGACTACGTGACAGGTCGGAACTGAACCTACATCGACGATTGCAAGCTGACTGGCCCGATCACCGATATTACTTTTTTCTATCTTAAACCGCGTGTAAAATGACCCCGAGCAATGGTCTCAGAGACGTTTTTGGCCTCGTCGTTGTAAAATTTTTCACCACTATACAAATTGTCATCTAATTATGAAAAAAAAAACAAGTACCTATGGAGAGCTTTATCGCCATATCAAAAGTTCTTCATTTTGACGAGTCAATCAACGTTTCAATGACTATTACACGGAGTCCTTTTACACGCAGTAGATAAGTAGTTATACACAAAACTCTTATTGGGCTATTCCAGAAGAAATGCAGGAAATCGCTTTTCAGGATCATTCCACTAAATCTGTACGATGAATTGCTTCAAATGTCACAAGAGTCAGATCTCTCGACGGATAACGATGGAGACAAATAGGTCATTCCGAAATACATTAGTCTATGTTGAACATTGTTCGTTTGTAGATGGTATTGCCCATGTCGATAGATCGGGTATTGTGAATTTCCGTAGTATTTGACAGGATCTTGGGTAAAATGGTTTTGAAAACTCACAATAATATGTAATGTTAAGACAATTTAGTCGTAAAAGTCACTTTGTAATACCAAAGCCGGGCAGGCAGAAGCACTTACTACGCAAATGCCCGTTCACCAAGCGTATTTAACCCACAGTAAAACAGTAGCCAGTATAATTTGTTGTATTATATCATTATTTTACTTCTAGCTCATAGTGAAGTGTTAAGTTCCTTAATTAGTATTTAGGGTGTGTAGAAACAGTGGCCTTCGGATTCTTAAGATATTTCCTGAAGGTATAAATAGAGTTATCATCACGTATTATCATAAAAAAAACAAAGTCGCCTCCCGCTCCTGTCCCTATGTATGCTCAGATCTTTAAAGCTACGCTACGGAATTTCATGCGGTTTTCTGTAGTAGATAGTGATTTTTGAGGAAGATTTATATTTTTAATACATACAATAACAATAATAACGCTATTGATAAATGTTTACTGGCAAAAAAAAAACGTTTGGAGGTTCAGATAGTGTTTTATATTATTAAAAAAAATTCTGACCATATTTTCCTTTCATTGTTTTGCTCAATAATAAATGACTCTTATCATAATCAAACCAGGTAAAGTGCCACATATTAATTTGATCTCTAACACCAATTTAATAAAGACTAAAACGTCTTTGAGTAGAGTCTTTCCTAATTTGACTCATAGGTGTAATGATTCATGATGGATATCTGCGGCTTAATAGGGAAACTTTTTTTTATAACCTACCGTAAGTTGACATGACATGGTGATATGTGAGTCACGCCTGTTAGCCTATTACAGGTAGCAATCGTTTGATAGTTGATGACGAGTTTGATGAACAAATGGTCAGGATTTCGGTCGTGGGCTCGATTCCCCCCTCCCACGTAATATAAATCTGTATAATCTATTAAGTTTTAGGTTGTACTTGGCATCGCGTAATTTTCTAGTTCTATCTTACTTGTTGTATAAGTCACCAGAGAGGGATAGAAGTACAAAATGACAGGCTGTCAATTATATTTCAAAAGCTAATGAACTATACGTCTTCCAGAGTAGTAGGCATATAGTATAGTAGGCAGATTGTATATAATATAATATATAAATCTATATATTATATGAAACTCAAAGTCCTGACTGATTCATTCATCACAGACTCATCAACACCCAGCCAAAACCCTAGAAAACTGAAATTTTGCACATGGGTTCTTTTTAGCATGTTTACGTGGACATTTTCCTGATAAGAAAGGAACATTTTCAAAATTCATCTCCTAAGGGGATAAAAAGGTGCGTAGAAGTAAATATGACATAACGTTCATTTTGGTATTATGGTTCTGAAACTTGGTGGTATTTTTTTTTAATATAAATTAACAATGAAACTGCGCGAATGATATCGCGGGGTTTCCACTGGTCCTGGATAAATTCAATTGTAGTCCAACGGAGTCACACATTTCACACAGACACGTTTACCCGACAGGTGACGCTCAGTACAAGCCGTACGTGACAGCGAACCCGGAAATCGAGACTGTGGAACTGGACGGCGACGAGGACTTCGTGGTGATCGCCTGCGACGGCCTCTGGGACTTTGTCAGCGAGGATCAGGTCGCTCTCGCCGTCTACTGGCAGCTGGCTGCTGACCCTGGTGAGTGATGCTTTATGGCTATTGTCCAAATTTTAGCGCAAGGAGTTACACTGTTACATATAAATCAAGCGGATCCCCTGGATGTTCCTGGAGGGCCGGTAATAACGTGCGATTGTCACCGTGGTGTTTTATTAGGTGCGAGCCCCACATAACCCCGCCGCTGTTCCCGCTAGCGGCGGAAAACCCATAACGGACTTGGGTGGTGCTGGACTTGTCCCTGAATTGGTATATAATATCTATTATATAAAAATCAAAGCCACTTTTCGTTGTCACGGCATAACTCCGGAACGGTTGGACCGATTTCGCTAATTCTTTCTTTGTTGTGCTTATTAATGACAGCAGAAGGTTCTTATGAAAGAAAAAAATGACATCCTCTGCTGGGCATAGGCCACCAATAGTTAAGACAGGACAACGTCTGTCGAGTCCACTAGTAAGTTATAAATTTTGAAACAACACTTGATTAATGGAAGCTACATCAGTTCGGAAAGGTGGAGGAGAAGGACTGACAAGAAACTCCTTGTTCGTCTTTTTCAATTGTCGTTTAATACATTTATAAAACGTAATACAGTGACATAGACAATGTTTATTCGTACAGCATACAGTAGTAGTTATAGTACGGTCGGCCATGAAAAGGTACAACAGTCTGATGACACTTCCTGTGGCACTAAAACACGGGTAAACAACACAAGGTAGAGTTGTTATTATGGTGACAAGAAAAAAAAAGGTATTTTACTATCTAATGACATTCATATGAGTTTCACCTTTAGGATGGTAAACCAAATTCTTGGTCGACTGTATATCCAACGATGGAGGAAGGCACAAGGTTAATCGTCTTGATGAGCGTTGATAGAGGCCTAAGTCCGGCAGTAGATGTTAGTGGGCTGACACGATGATTATGAAGTGCGTACTTCGTCGATTGCTCTTGAACTTGTCTCATTATCTCGGTTATTTTTATTATCTAGTAAAAATATTATGATTGAACAAAACGGAATGTTCAGCCCATAAAGTTCTGCTATTAAAAGTAGCTAAACTGATGCTTGTCAAAAAAAATATTGTATTTTTTCTTCTTATTTCTATACCGTCTTTAGTTTAATAACTATGTGGGATCCAAGACAGAAGGCTAGGCCCCCCCGGGTTCTAGCCCAGTCGTCACTGATTGAGCTCTTGTCTATTCTGGATGCCGCTGTAGATCCTGGCTCTAACAGGAATCACAGTGGTGGGAAAGTGGGTGGGAATATCCCGGTCTGATGCTTGTCAATATTAGAAGAGAGATTAGAGAGAGGCACTTTCTGCGAGTTCGAAATTATTGCAGTGACTTTGGCTGTTCCGGGAGCACCTGGTCGGAACGCGCGATCGATCGTGGGGGTTTTAGTTGTTGTGGGTCTCGTATAACTCCGCTGGTGTGACCTCTAGCACTCGGATATGAATAATCAATGTATCGACGTTTTTTTATCACTATGAACAAGCGTTTGACCACCATCCTGCCTGATGTTAAGCAGCGATGTGGTCCACGATGGAGCACACTTGTTCATTAGGTTCCTATTCGCCCGCGACTTAAAGACCTTCGGACTGTACTGCGCAGGAAACACAGAATCCGGTAAGTCGTTCCACATCCTGGCGGTTCGCACTATGAAAGTAGACGCAAACGTTGTATCTACGCTGCAGATGCAAGACACGAAATGCATAATATTGGGAATTCTAAAACAATTTTTTTTCAGGGAAGATTTCTTCACTTCAAATTCCTTTTCGGTTGATCTTCGTACTAAAAATAATAATGCACAAATAACTGAGTGCCACGAGTAAATCACCGCTTGCAGGAGTATAATGCTGCCAAGTTTCTTTACCTCGTTCAATATTCCCGTGGCATTCGCGTCCCTAAACGCGGCAGGTAATTGTATTGTCGTCTACAACATTAGTATCGATTTATAACGGAATTAGACCCACATTTGGCGTCCGAGCAACATTAAATTGGCACAATAGTCTGAACACACTGCAACATTATTATTACCTATCTATCAATGCACATTAGGTGACGCAATCCCTGTTTGATTTGTAAAACAAGTGCCCTTGAAGTTCGCCACTTATTGGAATATTCTACCACCAATAAAAGGGGCACAATTTTAAGCTTTCGGTGAAGGATAATGATCCTTAAGTCCTGAGACTCAATCAGTAATTAAGCACAAGTTCGCACGAAAAAAAAAGTGATGTTACGACTTTCTTGTGACGGTAGTATTTGACTTTACGAATTTCTCTTACAATCGCGAACTGGAGTTCAACACAGGGGGAGTTCACAGTGTATTGGTGGCCTTATGAACCCTAAATATTTTTCTGAAGTGTTTTCAATGCGAAACGCTTTAGGCGATAAAAGCTTTCGAGTTAACATCGAGAGTTTTTAACTGTTGCTTTGAAACAGTCCTATTGTTTTCTCGGTAACGAAACGCGGAAGGGAAAGTGTTTTGTTTTTTTCCGTTCACAAAGAAATAAGCCAAGTAAGAATCAATTCAAATTATTTTATGCATTCGTGATTACCTACTTGTGATGAAAACCTTGTCATAACAAACCTTTTAATGTCGTAAAGATGAAAGTTTGCGATAAACGATTCTTATGTGGGATATAAATAAGTGTTACTTCATTAAGGAAAAACGACAAAGAAGTTTGACGAAACTTGACGAGGAGTGAATTAGCACTTAGGTTATATTTTATCTCGATGTATTCACAGGAAACTAAGTACCGTAGGGAACACTTCGGACCATCCTACTCATATTATAAACTCGAAAGTTAGGATGAATGTTTGCATGTTTATAACTCAAAACGGATGAACCAGTTTCAATGAATCTTTACGATTTATTTCAACCTGAAATTCTCACGGAAACGATATAAACCGTAGGAAATCGTCTGAACATTTACTATAATTATAATAATATACTTGGCTTTAATGTATAAAGATATTCAGTTCTCTCTATTTATGTAAATCTAATACTACATATAAATAAATAATATGTCTTTTCTAGAAAAGAAAAACGATGGTTTCTTGCAATATATTACTCGATAGTTGGTGTGTGACGAATCTCCCTTCCACACGCACTCATCCATCTCTCATCCGACAATAGTAGGTGGAATAATCCAACTTGTTGACATATTTCATACGGACCCTAACGCGGCGGCTGCCAGTACTCCATCAGAGTAGTGACAGCCCCGCAGAGATTGTCCGAGGGTTGATTATAATGTTACTCCGTGCCATTGAAGGCCCTAAAGTCAGAGGTTCTAAATGTGTTCGACAACGCCCCATTGTGGCGCCTTATGACGGCTGTCACAGCTAATACTGATGGTCAGTCCTTAAAATAGGTTTAATCCTAAAGAAAATCACAAGATATTTATTAGGGCTTTGTGAGGGTTTCGTGACTTCTTATTCATACAACTAGTATAGGTAAAATTTAGGGCGCGAATGGTAATTTTTTTACAGTGGGCTGTAAGCAAAATAAGTTTGGGAACCTCTTCCCTAGAGGTACATTTACAGACCAGAATAAATTGAACTACTAACAGTGCAGTAAACTAGGAAGTGTCGCATAATATTTGCTAGCTTAGATACAATCTGTTCGTATGTGTTTACCTGATTAGACAATCCGTGTTTGGAATTTGACACAATTGACAGATTGACAATCACGAATGAGATAATTGATTGATTGATTCTTTTCTCTAGGGAATAAAAAAAAATAATTGTTCGCAAGTGGATTTTTTTAAAGTGTAGTGACTAAAGTATTAACTTCGGTGTGTTCGCGTGTTTTGTGTTTATTCTATAAGTTTTTTTTGCAGTAAAATATAAAGCAAACCATAACGGCTTTTATCACGCTAAACCGTTGTTTTGATTTAATGAGGCGATTTTTTTATTATTATGTTATTTATATTTACACATTATACTATTAATGTTAAAACTACATACAAGAAATTTGTTATAATAAAACGTGATAATAGTGGCGTGCACAACATACAGGCAAATAGACACTGCCTAACTTAGTATTTTGGTTACCCCACCTAGTAATAGACTTATTGCTAGAACCTTTTTTGCTGTACTCACGACATACGCTAACGAAGGCCCTGTGTTTTGTGGGTAAGTAGATAGGTAAGGTACCTATACTTCGTAAAGTCAAGTTACCTATACATAGGTGTCAATCCTTGGGGATTACTGCCTACCTTGTCGTAAAAGCCAGTGCACGCCACTGCGTGATAACTCTTTGTGTAAAGAAAGAGCAAATAAAATAAATATGATATTACATTTTTAAACCGGGTGTTGAGAGTGGGCTCGTAACCACGACACATCTAGGTAACTGTGCCGAAACTTCGGGCAAATAACGAAGGTAAGCTGAATGCTTGTCTTTGGTCAATTTCACGCCGTAACACCCGGTTTAAACTATTAATATAAGTCTACGATTCTCTGTATTATTTTAATTTCAATTTCTGTACAAAGAAATCTAACAAAAACCAACATTTTCAATCAAAATTATTTTAAATGGATTTAATAATTTACTGCACTTTGTAATTACATAATATAAAACAAAGTCACCGCTTTTTTCGTCGCTTAATCGTCGCGAAAATCTTTGAAACTGCACAACAAATTTTGATGCGTCTTTCTATAGTAGATGCATATTATAAAGAGGAAACCTTTGTTTGTTTGTAATGAATAGGCTCAAAAACAACTGGACCGTTTTTAAAAATCTTTCACCATTCGAAAGCTACATTATCCACAAGTAACATAGGCTATATTTTACCGTGAAATCCCCACGGGAACAAAAAAAAAAGCGCGAGTAACACTGCGCGGTACAGCTAGTTATATATAATTATACATATATTATTATAAAAATCGTATGATTTTTCAACATCATCTCTATACAGTGTAGGTACAGTGTCAACAACTAATGTCATATGGCCTTATTGTATTAAGCTGTTTTAAAATTAGTACCACAAATGTAAAAAAACGCAAGATGTTTTACGTAAAATTTATTTTAGTAATATAAATAACACATCCTTACATGTTGCGGAAATAAATAACATCTCGTTTCATAGAAATTGTGCCAGTATACTGCGGTTTCCATCTGCAGCGATGACGTTATTCAAGGACATGCAGTGACAAAGGAAATAAGATACATTATTATCATTGCACAAGTATTTCTTCATTGCAGTCACCCTACCCTAAGTAGAAATATTGTCTGGAATATTCTAGTGTTACCGCGCGGGTCACCCACCGTCTTCCACCCGCATATTCTGTATCTAATGTTTTCAAATGTTGCCTTATTTTACCCAGTGGCGTGCACTGGCTTTTACGACAAGGTAGGCAGAAATCCCCAAGGATTGACACCTATGTATAGGTAACTTGTCTTAACGAAATACAGGCACCTACCTATCTACTCACCTACAAAACACAGAACCTTCGTTAGCCTATGTCGTGAGTGTAACAAAAAATGATCTAGCAATAACTCTATTATTAGGTCGGGTAGCCAAAATACTAAGGTAGGCAGTGTCTTTTTGCCTATGGTGTGCACGCCACTGATATTACCTATCCATTTCTGTGAAGAGTTTATACTTCATATAAAGTTAATTCACTGTAACAGTCTTTTATGACCGTCGAATTATTAACATTTTAGACAAAAGCGATTATTTCGGCGTAAAAGCTACTATATAACTATGTATAGTCTAATATAGGCTAATTACTATATCAGACAGTTACAAAGAGTTAATCTAAGCGCAAAGCGCTTTTTAAAAAAAGCGAGTCAGCAGTCAAACAGCCATAAACTAACATAGTTGTATCTTAGTAAGGCGCATTGACATCATATTTATTATTAAACGAGTTAAAATTAATCCGAGATAAGCACTCTTTTTAATATAGTAGGTTGTTAAAAAAAAACAATATATAAAGGGATGCATGCCTCTTTGATACATTGTTTTTTTTTTGTTTTTTAGAAAACTCCTCATTTATTTGTCAGACTATTATGTCCCTATATACGTACAAATGCATAAAATTGAACAACCGGAAAGTTTGAAATATTGAATGGCAACCCCTTTCCTTCTCGTAACTCGAATTCGATTCAGCAATTTGTGTCTAGTTGCGGAATTTGGACAGTGGGGCGTCGTCGCCGCCCGGTAGCTAATTTGGCCCGAATAGATACAATTTGGGATCAAAGGCTTTCTAACCCCCGTGGCGAGGATTACCAGAGACTGTGTAGGTAGGTAGGTAAGTTTTGAAGGTAGGTATGTTGTAAAGGGCATCTTTTGTACTAAGATAGTATCAATTTAAGGTACTGATACACAGTGGCGTGCACTGGCTTTTACGACAAGGTAGGCAGTATTCCCCAAGGATTGACACCTATGTATAGGTAACTTGTCTTTACGAAATATAGGTATCTACCTATCTACTCACTCACAAAACATAGGAACTTTGTTAGCCTATTTCGTGAGTACAACAAAAAATATCTAGAAATAACTATATTATTAGGTCGGGTAGCCAAAATACTAAGGTAGGCAGTGTCTTTTTGTCTATATGGTGTGCACGCCACTGCTGATACACATGCTAGTTAGTGATATACTTTCGGGGCTATTACGGTAAGTAACTGCAAAGGCGTCAAATATCTCGAAGCTTCACCTCGTAAATAACAAAAATATTACGGGAATCGCTGTAATGGCATTCCACTAACTAGCATGTGTGTCAATACCATTAGTTTGTTGTCGCTTGCAGTCACCTCCTTTACAACGGACAGACAGTTTCGAAAATTTCAAATTCTGCTTCTATATCCAACGACATTTATTTTGAAATATATACTTACATTTTATGTTCATATAGTAAATAACTCCTGAACAGTTTAACTATAATTCAATAAACATTATTCTATTTTATGTTATAATCTATACTAATATTATTAATGCGAAAGTAACTCTGTCAGTCCGCCTGTCTCGCTTTCACGCCAAAACTACTGAAACGATTTAAATGAAATTTGGTATTCAGATAGTTTAGAGCCTGAAAAAGTACATACGCTACTTTTTATCCCTATCCTGTGGGATGCTTCACTTAATTGAGGGTGTTATAGTTTGTATGAAATACAGAAATTACGCGAATAAAGCCGCGGGGCGTCCACTAGTGTTATATAAATTAGGTGGAATAATTTTATTATGTATAGAAACTAGAACGAGGTTAACGACAAGTCATTGACTTTCGGCAAAATAGTATCTCGCACATAATATAGAATGTACCTACCTACCTATAATATGTTCTTATCTCAGTCACGAGTGAAAAGACAATTGTTTCTTTAATTTATTATTAACAACCCCGATGATGGAATAGCGTATGTATTATTCCGACTTAGCTTAAGCTATACAGAGTCAATGAAAAAACTTTTCTTTTGCAGCAAACATTTTGCCTAGATAGGATGTCATCTTTTTTTATGGGTATGGATCACTTCCAATCCATCCCATTGGATAAATGTATTTTACGTTTAAAAAAAAATACACTTCACGCCTTTTAATCCCAAAGCGGGGTAGGCAGAGGGACTTGCTTAATAAGCCCACGGTTCACCAAGCGTATTTCGTTTCTCAGCATTGATTGTCGCCGTAGAAAAAGTCGTTCATATTGACGTGCCGTACAACGTTTCTAAGACCATTGCTCGGAGTCCTTTTACACGCAGTATGCATTCAGTAACTGATACAAAAGGTTTGTGGTCAGGCGGCCGCATGCTAAATGTCAAGGGAATTGTTGAAATCCGGAGATGAATGACGAATGATTTCGATAAGAAGATTTGATGCAAGGGCACTAGTGGGTAAGGGCCGTCTTGGAAAAACGCTAATCGAAATGATTGAATGGGAAATTTTCAAACTTAAAACATTTCTTATCTAGATGTCGCTGGTATTCATGGTGACTTCTGTCAGTTACTGGTGACGTTTGTAACACGTAAACAAACAATTAAAAAATGAACTGTTGTTACCTTCAATACTGACAGCTTGACGTCAGTCATTTCGTTGACATTGGTCCATCTTAATACAGAAAGCGCCATCTTTCATAACTAAGGGAAACACGGGTCCTGAAAAGTCCCTGTTGGATCCGTTTTAAGTGTTGTTGTTCCTTATCTAAACCAACGTCTGCGTAATATTCAGCGTATGCATAAAATAAACTGAAAATGATTTAAAAATATGCATACAAGTAAGTAACCGTTGCCTAGTGCTCTGGGAAACAAGACCTTGTACAGTTCGACAACAACGTCTAAGACTCGACCAAAGGATGGTCCGTGCCTAAAAAGTTTCTCATCTAATTAAACTCAATCGTGTTTCGTTGTGATCGATAATGCTCTACATTATCATAATTCAAGTGTCCTTGTCACACTATACCTGTATTTTGTGACCACCTACTCCTTTTTTGAACTACATGACTCAATCGCGTCTTATTCTGGGTGTGTAATTGTTAAAACATTCGTACATTACTCATTCCATTTGTTCGTATCGATGTTCCAATGTTACCTACCTGTAGTTCATTAATTTTAAAATATACTTGACTTTCTGCAATATTATTGTACTATCTCACACATTCAATAAAACACTAGAGAAGGACAAAATAACAGGCTGTCAGAAAGATAATTAACTACGTATTTTTTGGCTCATTCCACAAACATATTGATCTAGATCTCTGGTGCTGTATTTAAAAAATTAAAACTGTCAATCCAATGTCAAACAGATAAATCCCGCTACCGGAAAACGGTAGACGTATTATTGAGAGATGTCAGACATGATTTACATATGCTGTATTTAAATGACGTCATTTAGAGACGGGAATAGGGTATAAGATAAATGTGCACATTCACTCTTGAATAATAAGTTATTCATATTTAAATAAACATTCTCTGTGTTGGTATCTAAGTACATTTTTTTTTCAATTTACACGATGTAGAGGCAAAATAAGAATACTCGGTGTGATAATGGGACAAAACTACCATTACAAATTGTCAACCTAAATACAAAATTGACTTCATTTCAAATTGCCACTTCACGGTGTTTATTTAGGTACTTATTATCCTACGTATTATTGCTACATAGCATTTTCATCCAGTAGACCTTGGGTCATGTCGATTATATCCGGGATGAGTATTGGGCGACAGTATTGTCTGATTACGAGCGAACACGTGGTGCGCTGCTAAACGTCCCCGTCCACGGACCCAACACGCCGCGACGACTGCGCCCCGCTTCTTGGCACACGCACGACCTACGGCCTTCGCTGATACCGACACACGTATTATGCCAACTTTCATTCATGATATCACTATTTGTTTATCCTAAGTAATAATAACACCTACAATTGCTCAGAGTGCAATCGCTCGTTGCCTAATACCCAATTGCTGACCGTGATTCAGTACTAATGTTGATTGACCTTCGCTAGTACGTTTTTTTTTCTTGTTTGGACAACGCGCTCTTTAAAATGTTTGGAAATTAATATAAGCCCATAGCAAGGCCGCAGTCAGCAGCTACTCGCAGTCATATCACAACAACAAACGTAATGAATAGGAATGGTTCGAGTAACCTGCTGATCAGTATCGCGGGCCGGTCACACTGGCTGCTTGGGCAAATTGTTTGGTACCTACCTACTGTAATTTCCCTTATTACGCCTTTAACCAACAAAAAGTATCGAAGAGAGTTGGGTTCCAGTTGTTTAACAAGCCGTGGATTATTTGCTTAGCTCATTAGCATCGGACTTCTGAGATACATAATGCTATTTGCCAGGGAACAAGAGAATTGCCGTACTTAGTCTGGAATTTATCAGATACGGCGGCAGCGGTTAGTTTGCGCGCCGCCGGATTCCCAGCCGGAGTTGGGTCCAGATCATGCGAGCACGATAGGATTAATGCGTTTGCAGAATTACAGGGCGCTTTTGTCTCTGACGTCTGTTGTAGGTGCATAGATAGATAATAATATGTGTGTACCTAGATAGATATGCGGTCGTCGAAAGTGAGCCGATGATTCGATTCCTGCGAAAGTGTATCGAGTCTTGCTCCACATGACATGTCGGTCGGCGCGCGGCGAGATTTGAATTGTAAACAGGAACCTCGTCGCGTGCCGCGGCATACATGATGGGACCCCTCGCGTTTAATCATCATCCACCACGGCACTTGCCGTGGAATTTTGATTCCTACTTTTTTTTTTGCAAAATATGCCGGCCGTGTTTTATAATCTAAATTCAGTTGTTGTTTTACGAGGGCAGTGCGTGCTGCCCTTAATTCACAAGATCCGCTTTTGGAAATTATTTAAAAGCTCAACAAAACAATCAGTTATATTGGCTCAGTAAACACGCGTTAATTATTTTAAATTGTATGTCATAAAAATCTCGAACTCGAATGGGCTCGGTCGTTACTTAGATAATTACATGTAAATGAATTTATAGAATTGCTAAGCCCAGAATATCTACAAAGTGATCCGTATCTGAGGTGATTATGTTTCCGAGCGAGCGCCCGGCGCGGCGCTGTTGAGGGTGTCTGCGCCCGTAAAAATATATTCCACTTGCACTCGGGAGGGGCGCTCTTGTTATTCCGCCGGGGCTCTCACTTTGACATTATTACTTTACCGTCCACCCTCCCCACAGTCTCGGAAACCCCAAAACGGGACAAGTTTACACAATACAGTATCTTGTTCCTGCGGTTTTGGGCGCCGAAGTGCGTTCACGTTCAGTCAATTGAGGTTTCTTAAATGAAGTCTTTGCGCCAACAACCTTTTGCCGCTAACGCTAACTTGGACGGCAAGTATCCTAATGGAATGGCGAAGTTTTCCCCGCAACCAATATATGTAACGTACCGTTATACTAATTGTTGCCAACTTTGTTATGACTTACAACATGTTACTTCGAATGTTATATCGCTTTTAATAAAGTTTAGCTTTGTTAGCGACAATAAATTATTCATAGGCTTTAGGTTGTCATTTCTTGGGAATTAGTTTTCCCCGGCATTAATATTTATTACCATACGTATATATTTGGGTGTTTCAAAACCAACGAAAATAAAAAAGACCATTTTTTAATGAAACGCGCACAGACATTATAACTCAATATTGTTCACCGGGTATATAGGCGCGAATATAATCAAAGACAAGCTCGAGCTTACCTTTGTTATTTTACTGGACGTTTCGACGCAGTTGCATTCGCGCCTATATACCCGGTGAACAATATTGAGTTATAAAAAAAAAGACGTTATGCCATTTTTTTCTTGCGTGTCACCCTCTTCGTTACCGAAGGCTTGAGTATTTACGAGGGTTTTGTCACATCATGATGCGGGCTTTGACAAGATTCTGTATAATTTTTACTATCATGTGCATGTTCGCCGTAAAAGTAGCACATATTGGTTGTAGTCGTATATCCAATATTGGCAAGTGTCGGGAGATGGTGCACATTGGTTAGTGCGAAGTGTCACTTGGAACGCATCCAGAAATACACGTATTTACCTCCAGCACTCGCGCCATATGCCTCTTATAATATATCTGTTATATTCCTGGTCAGTCGGATGAGCGCGTTACAATGATTACAGTGCTCTTGCATACGATGTTGCAGACAAACAGCGGGAGGTTAAGGACCGATGGTTTCGTTTTATTCAATACGGTCCTTAGTACAAATTTTACGGCTCTCCGTTTTAGCGCATTAGCATGTTCGCACTTGATTTTTATTCAGCGTTGGAATTCTCATTAATTTCCAGTAATCGTCGAAACATTTTCGGATTTCGTCATACTCGTGATATTCAGAGTTATAGAGAGACATCAGCAGCGCGGCGCGGTCCAGTAATGCGATTCTGTGTGTCGCATAAAGTCGGAGCATGTCAGGTTGGCGGCTGTCATAAATAATGCATTGAGCATTTCCAATCAGATAGCGACCGCGCCGTACTGGGCCCCGACGTCAGGTGGTTTGACCCGGGTAACTGGAGTCACCGCTAGGTCAGAGGGATGCATTAACAATTGCTATATCAAGTGTCGTTCGATACTAGGTTGTTTGCTCGCGCCGCCGTCAATAATCCTAGCGGTTACGTCGGCTGACGGTGTCAAATTTTCCGTGGTCGTTGAACCCTGCGTGGAGTGATTCCGTGCTCATTGAAATTACCGAATAGTTATGCCTCGATTGTGGGCGTGGTGTCGATGCAACATTACAGTGACTTTATCGGCGACACGTCAAGTCTTGGCCAATTAATCCACATATCGCGCCATCGGTAACAAATTGCCGACGAGCAACTGTCACGGCAATGGTACTATCGTTTAAAGGATCTTCGGGAAATGCTTCGGCGCGACTGGTGCATGCGCAGGCGCCTCCGCTGTTGTCCACGGCGCCGCAGATTGCTATGCCACTTGAAGAAATACTTATGAGAAATAATATATGAACTAAATAACTACTAACTGACGAATATTTATACTCTCGAATCTTAACAATGTGAAAGATGCTGTTAACCGCTATAGTTAACAGTTAAACATGTTTGCTGTCACTTTCTGACTTTCGACAAAAATTGACAAGGCAAGTCGAAACACGGTATCTGTATCAATGCGTGTACCATTTTTATATGTAAGACACGTAAGTATTGGTCATATATTATTTTTACTATCAAAAAACTTTTAAAAAAAACCTGTAACTGAATCACTATTTTTACATAGTTCAATATAATTTGATACAATTTATCACAACCACTACAATAACATCGTTATCATAATTTTCACGAGTTGAAAGTTACCCTTATTGAAGACACACGGGGCCATCTGGGAAAATAAACAAAGTAAAGTGGTTGGTGCGCCTGTGGTTCAGCGTACGTAACGAGTATGCCCACGCCCCGCCGCCGCCCGAGCCTGATTGCGCCCGCGCACCTCGCACGCTTGTTCTGGCCGTAGGTAAATTAATGCCTTAATTGGTAACGTTTAATTTACTACACTCGATAATTCTAAATAACGAAGCGCAAAATAAATTGTCCTATAATATTGATTTATTTCATAAGCCCCGGACATCCCATTCCTATCACGTTCATCTAGCATTCGGCACGCAATATATTAACTTGTGCAAATAATTATTTTGACGTATTATTATGATGCTCGCATTCATCATGATTTGGTATAGATATTGAAATTTCTTTTAAATAAAATTAAAGTAAAATGAATTGTCAGCCATTACATGATAAAATGTTGAGTCTTCAGGAATTGCCCACATTTCACCTGACGCCGACGTAACCCAGAGTGCATAATTAACTAATTGTTAGGTTTACCTCTGGTACGACGTCGGTTACTGAAATAAAGACTTAATTTTAATAATTTGTGTTATAATACAAATTCTGAAAGATACTGACAAAGTAACGCGATTGCAAATTGATTTTATAAACTCCACCACAGATGTTGTCAGTTTATAATCAACAAGTAACGCGAACGGGAGCTTCCCGCCCAGTTCTGGGGCAGGTCGTTCAATCAACTGTAGGCTCGCCCAATAAATCCTGAATAACCATCACCGCCGGTTCGCAGAGAGTCGTAAGTACCGCCTTTTATGTCTTTAGGAAGCTATATTTCATACCGGCCCTATCTCATGATCGATTACTTACTCCGGTAATGGTGGTTACTGTACGATCGCTCACTGAGCTTAGGAGTTTGAACTGACTCCATGTCTTGAATTATTGGTTTTGACCGCTGAGGTCGAACCTTAGAGGCTGCGTTTCGCTGAAGAGAAATTACTGATTTATTAAATGACAGACGATGAAAAAAAAAATGGCAAGCCAGTTTTCCAATGCGTAGCATAATTGCATAGATTGCCTTGTTTTGCTAAAAGATTTTCAGAAAAATTTAGTTTCTTCGCATAGTTTTTCGAAAATCGTTTGACTGAATGCGTAATAGTAATAGTAATGCGTGATATTTATTCCATTAATACATGTTATAAGAATAGCATAAAATTTTCAGCTCAGGCAACTCGTCCTTAACTGCCAAAATAAGTCTCCGCCAATACGACTCCAAAGTTTCCGTACATTCCAGAAAGCATTCGGCACGAAATAAATAGCAATAAATACGCGGAAGTAGGTATTCCTTCACATACGAAGCTCTCCATTGGCGATCCTTCGTACGAGGACACGGTTATTTGCCGAGCCGGCTGTCTGTGTTTAGATTGCCGAGATGAAGTCTCGGTATTGCGAACGTGCATTGTCCGACACAAACAAACAACAGGGGCCCTTCAATACCTTACAACACTCGCGGGTGAGTGTGCCCGAATGAAACGCCGCGGTTTTGCACAATTCTCCGCTTGAGCATCACATAACACGTACAACATTGTTTTTTGTACTTTAAGCGAGCACAGCGCAGAGGTACAGTCGAGATTGCTACGTTTCTATCGTATGGTGTCTTAGTTACGATTGTGGAAATAGAGGGAGAAGCGTGTAGGTTTTTTACAGGAGGAGATAGATTATTCTACTTGATTTTTGTATTTTAACCGACAACGGGTATTAATACAGTGAAGATACGAGACCATATTACTGTCATCATCATGTCATGATAGATATGTTTGATTATTTCTACTTTCCCTTTTTAGTAATATCGAAATGTTCGTATTATTTCGCTTAAAATGTGACAATTGGTTTCTTGAAGCCATGAAATCTTCATCTATTAAAAAAATATATCTGCCAGCATTCTTAAGGGCACATATAGAAGATGACCAGAAGAACGGAAAAACGTCATCCATACTAGGTGGACAGGCCATTTAGACGAAGCAAATGGTGTTCATAGTGAGAACCGCCAGGATGTGAAATGACTTGCCGGAGTCTGTGTTTCCTGCGCCGTGTAGTCTGGATGTCCTCAAGTCACGGGTAAATAGGTACCTAATGAACAAGTGATATAACGTACGCCATATCCTACTTAACACCAGGCAAGATGGTGGTCAAACGCTTGATCATAGAGTTAAAAAAACACATTTTTGTATATTGTGTGAAGTCAAAAGACAGTTAAGTATTTCGTTATTAAAAAAATTACTTAGGTCTCTGGCATGGAATGTAGTTATTATATTTATCACAGCATAATAAAGGCATGCCCTTGTGGCCAAGTCGACATTTGCAATAGTAGTTCGATGGTCATAGATTTTTTGTAGAAAGTACATTTTTTTCGTGTCTAAGTAACTGTGAAGTTACGTAAACAAAAGCAGTAGTGTACTTAATTTCGACAGCAATTCTATTGCGATTAAACTACTAAAATAAAAAATAAATACAGTTTACGCCTTTTGTTCCCAAAGTGGAAGTTAGTAACTACTTGTGCAATAAGTAACAAACTTGCCTCTCTGCAGTATGTATAATCGACACCAGCTTATTCTAACCAGTTCCAAGTCTACCTTCGCTAATGGTGTTGTTAATTTTGTTATCTCAGCTGGTTTAGATGTGCAGGGATAGAAGTTACATTCCCTAGAAGCCGGCAAGATTATGTCATATCTATAAAGAGTTGCTTTTCACTGTAATTGGCCTATCTATAGGAAATAGTATGTAATGAATCGTATCTTCGCGTCAATCGGCTCGGAAATTTGTTCCGTCGTGTGCGGCTGTATGTTGCGTGGCGCTTACATGTGTTGATGTTATAGTCTCTATGGCTATGATATTAAGGGCGACGATGATATTGTTCGGATTATGCTTGGTTTCTCACGGCACCGCGTTGACCGTCCGGTGCTTCCTTTCTCACCTTCTGGAGTGTACTTCAAACACTGCCTTTCAGATTTATTATCGGAATTCATTGCACAAACTGTGTGTTTGCTTAAAGCTAGCTATAATGCCTTTATTTAGTGATATTAATACCCAATAAAGTTGTACCTGGAAGAAAGGTTTATTGTTTATTTGAAGAACTGTACTCTGAGCTCTGTTGGAAAAATGATTGAATGTGAAAGATTCAGAATTATCAATTTATTTAGTTTTTATTTAGAAACTAAAGTATATAGGGGCTGTGCGTCCTAACCTGTCATGTAATGCATGTTTTGTTAATAAATAAATTAAATAAATAATGGTCCACGATATGATTCCTGTACCCTGTACCATATAAAATGTTTATCTATAGTACGTACTAAGTTGAACATTACAGTGCTCTTACGGCGGAGGACAAAAACACAGGAATTCCCAGAGTTCGATAGGATTTTTTGTAGGTAATTCGATATAATTTTGAGATCGTAAGACCCAAGTAATAATTTCAATTGCTCTGCCCATTACCGCCGCTGGTTTTGCGATATTTGATAAAGTGCAACGATAAGCAAGCAAATGACGACAACCGTCTCCAAAAGTTACTATTTCCTAAACACTGAAAGAACTTGTAAGAAATTATATTTAATACTTTTACTTCTTGTAGAGAAAGAATATAGAGATAGGTACATAAGATTGTCTGCGCTAAAACACTTTAATGTCGATTAGAATTGTCTAGTCCAGAGAGAAAACTAGTCGTTTACCTTTGGACGTAAACTGGTAATTAGAATGTACGGTTGTAACGATAAATTGAAAAGTTTCCTTTGTAGCAATTGTCTTGAGTTTATTGATGTTCGTGAACGCAATCTGCCGATCAGCGTACACCGGCGGCGGTGGCGGATGGCGGCGGAATCCAGATCCAAACGTTGATTCCTTCTGCAGCGATCGTCGTACAGATTATCTCTAAATAGCTATATAATAATTGTGGTGCTATTTCGGCGGGCGCGCAGCCGCGATGCGGTGTCAGTGCAACGCACCTCCACAATAGAAACGCTGTTGTTTTTGCTAACGTGCCGGGTCGATGAACCCGCAATTTTCGACTACTCTTGGCCCGCAATTATGATGAAAAAAAAAAAAGAAATCGCCGTACCCGACGACGGCGAACTAGCTCGGGATATACTAATTTAGGCTAAGGCTGCTATTAGGCTGCATCTAGTCGAGTGCTAATTATCCTTGACGATTCTATCTTTGAGTACCTACTAAACACATCCATACATTTTAATTCTAAAATGTTTCTGTGGAATATTTCTCATGGCATCAGAGTGCTCTGTGTTTTATAAAGCAATCTTGCTGTAACAATTTGTTCTGAAATAGCTTGAACGTTTCTTAGAGGCTCAATTTTACTAGGTTATGTGAACGGTGCGCCGTCGTGGGGCTCGTATAAGTGTCGATATGTGAGTAATGGGTTTGTAATAAGGCGACGGGCCCCATAAAGGTGTGGAAGCACGTGACATCCGCCATAGCGTGTATTACCATTATCCCGTTTGGACGCTAATAATTTGCCTCGTGCATAACATTTTTAGTACACCTCGGGGCGTTCCTGAATTAGATTAATTAACCAGAACGGCCGAGCGACCTTGGTAAAAGAGGAAGGTAAAGTAAACAACTGAGTTTAAACTATCTAAATAGTATGGTATTTTGAACTCGATACTGAAGATTTTATGGGCTAATTTTTTGGTGGTTCTTATAAAAAATATGCACAAAGTAATTAGTATACAAAATTGTTCTGAACTTTTCCACAGATAAAGACTTCCATAACACGAAAACCACGCACGATTACCAACCAAAAGCTAAAGCAAACTGTTAAATATCTTTTTACTAAATACCTATTGATAGTTATTCAAGGTGTTAGTAATACAAAGGCCGACTAGCTTACTCGAACACATCAATTCACACTGTCCTTATTTGTCCTGGGCTTTAGTGACTTACCAATTTGAAAAGTGGAAGTTAAGCTTTCGACGAAGGAAGTATGAACATGCAGTGAATAATTTCTTCACGCCTAAATCGAACATTACCACACCCATAGTTATTTGATATGTGTGAAAACTTTGAATCATATTAGTCGTTTTACTAAAACACGTCTTGTAGTATTAAAAAAATATCTAAATGCATGTGATTCAGGTATTTTTAAAGTTGTTATACAATGCAATCTTTAGTATACTACTAATGTGTTTTAAGTTTTCTCTAATCACTTTTCACGATATAATTTGGATGTATCGCATCTAGGTCTGAATATACTACATAGCTTTTCATAGGAAAATATTTTCTAACTGTAAAATACATAACATACAGAGAGATTATCAGAAGCCTCGTGAATTGAATGCAATATTCCGGCGCGATACTCAATTGGTGGAAATATGAAAACATTCTAGTGGTTATCTTTATTGTGTGAGTCACACTTCATTAGTTTTATCGCGGCCCATGCTATGCAGTAGTGTTACCGCTGCGACTCATTGGGATTCAGCTCGCTTCGGCAAAACTTGCCTTTTACGTTCGTAATGTCTCCATTGTTGCCGCTTTGCCCGACGCAAACCTATTTGTACCGAATGCCTTACCAGACAACAGACAAACTAATCAGGAGATTTCGTATGATGACTTCGCTTCCATATGACGGCATTCTGCGTCTCAAGTTTCCTTTTCGAATCTGTAGACAATGTAGAGCAAGATTGAAAGGCTGATCGCGGCCATAACGGCCGGCCTGTTGCGTCTGCGCCGCGTCTGCGGGACACCTGGACAACGTCAAAGAGCGTCTAATCTCTCAAAATGGAGACATCCATCAATGAGATTTACTGCATCATGAGATATTATAGGTACTCGTTTAAACTTACATACACTAGATCACACACGCCTGCTGAATTTAACGTCTACTGATTTCTTGATGCGAGTGCAAAGAAAGGTCTAGACTAG
The DNA here is from genome assembly GCA_012932125.1 of Conopomorpha cramerella. Lineage (NCBI taxonomy): Eukaryota > Metazoa > Arthropoda > Insecta > Lepidoptera > Gracillariidae > Conopomorpha > Conopomorpha cramerella. The sequence goes on from SJJU01000953.1 coordinate 32,271, forward strand.
ATGCTAGTTTTAATGTATGTTTTGCTCTGTCATTTCACGGGCTGTGGGTCGCGTTCTTTACTGTTGCCGCCGCCGCCGCCGCCGTGAAAAAGTGAAGTGCGAAGTTTCGGCGAGCAGTCCGCGGGTCGGTGGAGCGTAGCGGCCGGGGTCGTCGGCCCACGCTGCCCACTGCAGCTTACACCACCATACCATGATCACCATTAAAAACTCAATTTTCCTTTGTTTACGCTTAATAATATTTATATAAAAGTTAAACATTTAATTGCACAAAGCACAAATTTAATAAGCTATGGAGATTAGAGCGAAGTGTGGTGGTCCCATACGTAAGTATGGTGGACAGTGGGGGAGGCGCGGGGCGCCGCCGCGGGCGCTGCGACGGCGGCCGCGCCAGTTCCCCAGTCAGCGGCGAGCGAGCGCCCGCGCCAATCCACTGCCTTCACCCCGTGAACCGTGCTCTTGGTGCTACTGAGTGATACAGTGAACCTTCTGCCGGCAAACCAGGGATCATCCCTCCGAGGCAGGATACGCGTGAGTTGTAGCCTCATGTATTAAATGTCACCCACGCGACCGGCCGGCATTTCGCCCACGCCGCGCCGCCGCCGGTGCACTATATGTGGATGCATTGTGTTTGTACCGGCTGATATGATAGTTTTGATCGATGACAACACTGTGAGTTACAATAAAAATTGTTTTTGTAGCGGCATATTATGAATAATTTGTGGACATACCGTACAGTCATTGTTTAAAATAAATCTATTGTTAGTAAAATTACGCACAAAGTGAAACATAATTTTAGCCACATTCCACCGCCTGTTCGGGAAATCTCCGGTCACGGTCACGAGCGAGCAACACAAAGTAATCCAAATCACGAGATTACACTCGAAATATAAAGTGATGTTGATCGTGACCGTGTTTGAATGCAGCCTTTATTTGTCGGCCGCATGAAACTTTTTAGTTTATTACCGTTGTACCGTTACTCATATTATGGTCGGTACGTCATGAGGTGAGATGCGGTGGCAGTCATCCCCGAGCGGGGCGGAGGGCGTGCGGCCGCCGGTAAAGTGGGCCGTCCGTAATGCTCAGCTTTCAATTAGATTAATTATTAAGAGTCCACGGCGGACGCGATGAGCTCACATCACGCGAGCTTCGGAACGCCGCGCCGCCGCCGTCGCCGTCACACCGCCTGCATAGCATACCTTGTGTGTGTGTCTTATCTATTATGTCTTGCTACTTACATTTACTGAACTGAACAAAACGTTCCTTTTTCATATTTTACTCATCGTGATATTTTCGTTTCAACGGTTTTGACTGTAGAAAACTTCGTATCGAAAGCTTTTTCACAGCGTTGTATGAGCCATTAACTAAACTAAAGTGTTTCGCGCCCGTAACATGTAATATCTTACAACATGACTAATTTCCTCTCAGAAATAAGTGTGTAGGTATAGTAATTATTCACGAGTATGAGTCGAGTGCCGCCGGAAGAGCTCACCGTTACCACAATCACCGTACACGCCGGAACAATGCAACAGCGGCCTTTTCAATTTACATCTAGCTTATTCCCTACACTTAGCCAGCTCAATGGTCAATCAGGAGCGCAGGCGATTACCCGGAGCCCGTGTCAAAACTTGCACAAGAAGACCACACCGCGAGCCAATTATTCTGTGGACACATGATTTATACACTTCAAGAACTTAGACAAGTGATATTTGTATGTGACAGCGTTCGTACATAACTAGCAATTAGTACAATTACGGTCCCATTGTGTGGAACTTCAGCTCCGGGCCGGAGTCGTGTTCTGGAGCACAGTGCAGACAGATGTCGTTGTTTTGAAATGCACCACAAAAGACCACCTTGAGGGCCAATGATGCTCTAGATGCCAATAGGCACATCGATGAAGAAAAGCATATAGAAGTATACTACGTATATACGTACTTTATTAAAGAAAGCAAGCATTGTGTTTCTGTATTGAATATTTTTACGAAAATAATTTCTACTTTTTAACTAGCGGCCCGCGTCGAATTTACACGGATGCAGTGCTGATAATAATTGCCTTCTTCTGTAATCACTCTATCTATTAAATGAAACTACATTAAAAGCCGTTTCCTAGTTTTAAAGATATAAACATACATAGGGACAGACAGCGGAAAGCGACTTAGTTTTATACTACGTAATGATTCGGTTTTCACTGCGTCTGTTATTTGTGTCTGTGAAGATTTCGTACTTCACATTCTGTTTTAAAATATATCGATTGACAACGTTCTATTCTAACGCCGCTACTTAAGAAACAATTCCGCTATAAAATGTATAGCTCCAGTACGTTGTCGATGGGTTTCATCATCGTCGCAAAAAGTTTGTCTTAGTCACGTTTCACGTTCGGGTGATTCAAACGCCCGCCGAGTTATTTATCCAGGCACTGGGGCCGTGTAGCGTCTGGCCTAAGCAGATTCGTATATTTCGCAACGCTGAAAATAGTTTGGGAGTAGTTTTACCTTACCTTCAGCTTGTCTCATTCGAAAGAGTCTAGACTTGTACATTTTTTTATTTCTTCGTCACTTGCTCCGGGCTGTGGGAATATCATGCATACAAAGTGGTGCGACCGAGTCTACTACTATCTGAGGCTATCGTGAGATCCCGCTCCAGTTGCATACTAACTATATGAAACTCCGTGTGTGTTCCATATCTAAGTTGTTAGCTGCAGTTCGCTGTTGCCAACATTTAAAGAGTACAATTCAGAGCTCGAAGCTCGATAAAATATTTGTACCGTTTCTACGGTACTTTTCTCGCGTGGCTCTTTCAACGCTGGATGAGATTCGGTTCAAAGATGCGAACCAATTAGTTCTATACGAATGTTCGTATTGTAACGTCCGATTTAATGCTGTTGCCATCATCAATCAGAAGTTGAAATTACAACCCGTAACAAAGAGAATTTGGAGGTGTTAGTTAACTTCGAGGAAAATATCTTTCACGGCATAGACTTTCATCCGGTATTCTCTGTCTGGCAAATGGTCGTAAATCATTCATTAGTTCTTAAATAAAAGAGTTATAGAAAAAAATATTATCACAAGTGTGATTGAGTTTAGTGAATCATGTTAAAAAAAATCATTATGACACGACCCATGTGGTAATCAGAGCGGAACGGCATGTAGGAAGTTGAGTTTTAAATATTGATGGTTAGGGTTTGTTTTGGCGCGAGGGGTGTGCGGGTGACGTCACCCGACAGCTGTAGGGCGGGTGACGTCACCGGCGGCGGCGCGGCCGACGACCCCTGCACCCTCGCGCTGCGCCCGCCCGCCCGCCGGCGAGCAACTACTGCACCGCATCACGCCGACCTGCCGCAACCAACCTGCCAGACTAGGCTGAAATTGCATTTGCAGTCGCTTTCAAAAACGATGAATGGCGTGTTTTAATGAAATGAAACTGGCAGACGAACGTTTTATGCATTTTTTCAATGAATTTGAAATTTTATACGGCTTTCGAGCGGCTTGCACCGCGGTTTATTTTGACTAGCGCCTTTCAATTGTTTCCTTTTCGTCTGTTTTTGTATTTTCAGGACGCACTTTTATACATACCTACATACAGAAACAAAAGTAGGTAGGTTTGGAATGGAAAACATTTCAGGAGTTTATATTTAGTTCCCCGCGCCTTGATCCCCTTACGTGATGCGTTTCTGTAACATTTCCCTCGGCACTTGGGGGGTATCTTACCTGTAGGATATTGCCGTCTTGTTGTACCTATAAATTTCGTGGGCTATGTTGTTTATCCCCCGTTTGTAGAGCCGGGAGTGGGGCACGGCGGGGGTCCGGGCCCCACCTGAGCTCCCCGGGGAGATCGGTAGGCGTTAATAAGGGGGAAAATGACTGTTTTCTCGCCAGCCGACTGGCACTATTGCAAAAGCGCATTCCACGGCTTTAGGCACTTAAAGATGTCGTGTTTTTACGATTATTGTGGCCTTTACGGCGGCTGCCGCGGACACACCGGTGCCGCTCTAATGGTTGCCATCTTCTGATTGAACGGCGACGTGATTCGGTTCAAAACTTTCGTTTTGATCGATGAAAGACATAATTGCGTTTAATTAGACATTTTATTATAATTGATGAAAGTGAAAAACATGACAGCGGACTCGCAATAATAATTGACAGTTTATTACTTGGTTCTAAGCTATGTAACGAGTAACTATGTACTCGTATATTATGTATTTTAATCGTAAGCTTTTCTAGCTAAGTATTCTTAAATCAGGGTTCAAAACTGTACATTGATTCTTTTTACGCGAAAACCAGTGCAGTATATCAAGTTGCCGTATCAGGAGCCGAATTGCATGTTTTTGGAAAAAATGTCTGTCTGTCTATCTGATTGTTCGCGATTCACGTCAACACGGCTTGACAGATTTTGTTGATATTTGGCACATAACTTTTAGGCTAATTTTTATCCCGGATTTTTTTTTGGTTCCGGTAGGATCATTAATTATGTGAGTGTGAATATGAATAATTTTAAATAATTCGAATGAAAATGCCAATGTGTGCCCCAGCAGGCCCATAAATCAGTATCTTTTAATGAACTGCACACCGCGTAGTGTGTAGTTGCATGCAGGCGGAACCCATGTTTTATTGCATTTGCTTCCATTATTAATGTTCTATTACTTGTGTAGAGAAGTTATCTATCTCGGCACGAACTGCATTCGAATTGAAGGGAATCGATGGAATCGATTATATAAATAAGTATCGGGATGTGGGATTGGAATCGGTCCGCGTGCGTGTTGCTGACCAGACGCGGTGCGCTCGGCAACAGGAAAACTTACGCGGAATTTATAAAAAAAAGAAAATTCTTACCTCTTGAACTTTTACGCCTTATCAAGACTGTCGGCCCTGAACCCCAATGACTGATAACCAAATTCCATTTTTTTCCATTCCAGTTCCATTCAAACTATTCAAATTCAAATTCTGCTGGATTCTACGTCTATGGTTCTTTCTGTGTTCTGTAAATTGTAGTAGCATGTAGACGAAGGATGTTGTCAAACTGACGTTGTATTTTTTTTTATCACTATGATTGTTCATATAACGCTTGTGCGTTTGACCACCATCCTGCCTGATGTTAAGCAGCGATGTGGTCTACGATGGAGCACACTTGTATAATGCATGAGACAGTGCAGTCGTAGTAGTTTAGAATTGAACTTTATCACCTATGGGTTAAAAATCAGTTTAGCATTCGTTCTGTAAACTAAGTGAGATCTGTGACTTGATTGGGCTAGAATACAAAGATAGGGATTACGGCGTATACACTTGCTTCGTCTATCTTCTCTGATTGCCGGTGAATGAGCGTAATTTAGCTGCTAACGAAGACATTCGTGTTCGATCATTCTGTTAGTGCTGATTAGTCCCTTGCGACTCTACAATGTTTTTTTTGTACTCTCCATTCAGTGTCGGTCCGCCATTTGTATTATTGTGCTATCATCATCATCATCAGCCCATACTTGTCCACATCTGGACATAGGTCTCTCCAATTGCACGCCACTGTGATCTGTTTTCGGCTTTTCGCATCCAGCTTCTGCCAGCCATCTTGCGTATATCATCAGTCCACATTGCCTGAGGGCTTCTACGGCTATTGTGCAATAAATATTTTAAAATAAATAAATAAAATATCAGCAGTTTTATACACTTAATTCTGTAGTTTTTTGTTTAAAAACTACCGTTTAATCTGTTCTGTTTAGTTTCCTGAATTAATGTTATTAAAATGCTCACGTATGTAGGTACCGTATAAGATGAACATTTGTGCAAATTCATGGTACTTAATAACAGTATTTTCGGACGTCAGTTTTTCCTTCATCATGTTTGGATTAATACCTCGCATACAATAATTAAATAACGTTGTTGGCTGTCAACAGTCGCATTACTATCTTGTGCTGTTAGAATGTGTAATGAAAACAACGCTGCCGAAAGGTTTTATATAAAAAGTACTACTGTAAAAACATTTTTGTCGACAATTGTCACGTTTATGAAATAGAGTTCTGTCTACACGAATCGGTGTAAGCCATTTCTTCTGAATACGCATGTAATATGCATATATTGGATATTATACGATACGTGAAGGTATTGGGTCCCTAAGTTGGTCCCTTGCGGCAACGCTGCCTAACAGTACAACCCAGTATTATAGCACGGCTCCTTGCGCTCGCTGCATATAAATATACTTTGATTTATTTATTCACTGTGAATGTGCTCTTCTATGAAATATAGTAAGTCTGCGAGGTGAATCTGAAGGAATAATCTTTATTTATACCTTCCCTATACAGTAAAGTGTACTGTGTATTTGTTAGAAATTATTTGTAATGTAAACGCGATTACTTAGAAGGTAATGTGGACGTTGTTTTGTCCTTTTTCCAAGAAAAATGTACTGAACGAGTTATAACCACACAAACGTATGTATACATATTTATATATATCATAAACTTTCGCATTTATAATACTATACAGAGGTAAAAATACCCCGAGCAATGGTCTTAGAAACGTTGTTGGGCCCGTCAATCTCAGTATTAGTAGGTTACCAGGTAGAAACGCTCTGAGCGATAAGTTCGCCTTTTACAATCTTCGCAATGTACATTTTACATCTTTATTTAACAGTGTGCAATAAAGAGTCTATTCCCGCCTGTCTCTGATTACTGATTTCATACTTAGACTTCATACATCATCTCCGGATTAGAGTAGCTACTTTTCACGCTACTTTCCGTCAGGACATCACCGATCTGGTCGATATATGCCCTTACTAGAGGACCTCTACGCATCCCACTATCTATGTAAGAGCATAACTAATGTAAATCTCTTTCGTTAATCGACTGGCTTGAGTTAAATAAACTTTGTGAACCGTTGGCATTTACTTTAGTAAGTGCCTCTGCCTACCCCGCTTTGGGATTAAAAGGCGTGAAGTGTGTGGTGGTATTGTTACTGTTGTTACTAATAAGAGACATTCCGAGATTTCACTTTTGATTATACCCACAAGTTTCGCTTAGCAACACTTTTAGTGATTCATTTTTATCACACATGCAGATAAACATTTATTGATTTTGGAATCATACTTTCCATTTTTTTTTGCGAGCAATTTCAGAGATATGCCGAGAGAGATAAATTACTGTAATGGTTGCATTCTTTTTCACTATCTCTTCCCCTCGGTGTTACCTACGAATTACAGAATAAATTGTATCCCGTGACACTAAAAAATAAGTTTGTTTTCTATTGGTAATATGAACTTATTCATGAACTCACTTCAACCTGTCACAACTTCAAGCTGTCTATGTTGCGAGAATAAATTAATTTTCTTTCTTTCAACCTCAAAAACTATACTTCATTATATTATTACATCGTGTATCTCTATCACAATTATCAAGTTGATATCTCTTGTTTTTCTTTCCGAAGGATATAATTGAAAAGGAAACTTCTCTCTATTTTTTATATATAAAAGGAAAGGAAACTTCTTTCTATACTGAACAAACAAATCAATAGGGACATGTTTTCCTGAGTTTTACACCAGGCTTTACTATTTAATTGTTTGGTCGTAAATTACTTTAGATTTTACATAAATTACATTAACAAACGTTTGCTCCAATAGATTGGTTTTGTAATGAAATGTGCTCGTGGGCGGGCTAGGGCGGCTTCTCTATTACAAGTAAATATGCTCTATTTGCATTGGACTAGCTTGTTCTGCTATTCTGATCGTATTCTATTCCATATTAAGCTAGTTACTAGCTAGTGATCGAGAATACCAGTTTAATTCTTAGTGGTACAGTTGGCATTGAGCCGGGATCACTTAGTATCAATTTAATCTTTTTTTTTATTGAGTAAGTGTCAATGAGATTTTATTTTATTTAGACTGAATCGATATGTACAACGGTAAATTGACATTTTTGTTGGAACTAGTTGTTTTTTAAAGTATATCATTTTGTAAATACGCAATTTTCTTCAAGATGCTTTCCTCTAGGTAGTGAAATTTCGTTGTAATTTTATGTAAATAAGTTCCACTGAAACAAACTCCGGGTGCTAAAATCGATGCGGAAACCTCTTGGTCAATAAACCAGATGCATTTCCTTAGCCGACAGGTGCTGTAAAAATAAGAATAATTATACCGTTTTATTATCCCCTTACTTTGAGGCGTGAGATCGGGCACAGGATTTATAAGAAAACCCGCTTGAGAGCTGACTGTACTTTAATGGCGCTTGGTTATAATGAAATATGCTCTCACTTCATAAGTTAGTTGCTGTACTTGTGATTGCACTGGGCTGCACCAGATTAAGGGCCAATTAGTACTTGGTACTATGTACGTACTTGCCTAGCTCATATCTGGTTAAAAGTCGAATGTCTAAGAGAATATTCCATAGATACAGATGGAAAGTCAACTTACCATACAACGCTTTGCGTCGACTTGTGTAGTGCAAACCCCGAGGAATGACTTGCCGGAGTCTTTGTTTCCTTCTCAGTAAAGTCTGGGTGTCTTCAAGTCACGCTATAGTTCCTAACTGCCTACTGTGCTCTATCTCAGACCACATAACAATAATAATAATATCCCCGGACATTTTACACACGGTCACCTGACTCCCCCAAAACTAAAATTCCTAAGTACCTACCTGTGCTATGGGTGCCTATGATATACTTACCTAAATATTTTTAATTAAATAGATAGATTAAGCATTCAGACATATACCGAGTGTAAAAGAACCCCGTGGGCCAGCCGCCAGAGCGAGAGTGGTCTCAGAAACGTCGAAAAAAAAATAATTTCTCGGTATTGTCGCCATAGTAAAAGTTGTTCCTATTGACGAACCCAACAACGTGTCTTTTTACACTCAGTATAAACATGCGTCTTATCGTCACTAAAGCTTCATTTCCGAAGCGAGAAGCGAATCCGCGACCTCTGACCTTACTCCATCTATGTATTCTTGTTATTGTACACGGTCATTAAATGAATCTTATTCAAATTATTTACTATTATATCCATTTCATTAGTTTGATTGACTACTGCAGAACCGAGACCATCAAATGCGTTATTCTTGACTTACGTGTGATAAAAATTACTATTATTACCTATTCAATCGATCATCTCCGCGTCGACCTTGGTATGACTTTTTTTTCAAAGCAGCCATTAAGTCCTTTGATAGCGTTTTTTCTTAGCCAACTTTGCGCGAGGAGCATAAAGACTTGACCAAAGAGGTGACAATTATAAATTGACCTGTTTTCAAAAGAAGAAGTAAGATAAGTGGAGTAAGAATTCTTTGTAGACTTGTTAACGTTGTTGTGATCGAAGTATGACTAATGCCTTTAAAATAGTCGGCTAATCGTGACTTCTTTACATGCAAGTTTTGTCAAAATATCTTTGCGACGCGAATAAAGTGTACAGACAGGTGGATTAGAATTTCAGTATAATATGTTTTATAGCGTACAGCAATTATGTTCAATTGCTAAGGCGGATGGACCAGACTCATTGAAGAAGATGAGTCAGACATTGTCTGCCGTAGGATCCAGGTCACTAAACTCCCCAGAGGGGTAGGCAGATATCACGGACCTTACGATCCTGGCCAATCCCTTTCGCCTCTTCCACTAAACTTGTAGTCAAATAATTAAGGCTTTGCAATAAACAGTATAAAGGTATCGTAGACAGCAACACATCTTTTCATTTCTAATATCAGGTATTCAAGTTTGGGATTAGATGGCCGCATGGGAATACTAACCTGGAAATTCATATTTGTTGTTTTTCTTAAAGAACTTGCACATAAAAATAAGAATTATAACCAACCGATGAAGGCATTCTTAACAAACTGTAATTCAAACATTACTACCGAGAGAAGCATGACCGTGTTTACCAGCACCTCTGATACGTTTTATTTATCTTCGGTGTCTAAGTGTTTTTTTTTAATTCTTGCGTCTTGTAACCAACCGTACATGGGCTTTTAAAGGCAATCTAGATGCTTACTTTTAAAACAGTCTTAAACAATTATGTTTATGGGACTTTCTCTCCGGTCGTGGCTTCTGCGCTGCCGCTAATGGCAGCCATTTGTTTTAAGACAATGTTGTTTTACCCTAACACTGTAAATGTGTCTGTCCTCACTTCACCAAAATCCAAGCGAAGTATTCAGTATTCGTGAATGAAAATGGTAACTAATATTTTTAATGTACCCACCTTCACAGTACCTATATTTGTCTTCGATACCGAGGGGAGACATAAGGGCGCGTATGATATTCTGAAACATTCGTTTCTTTGGAATACATTTTGTGTTCATGATGAAATGAAGTCATCGCTGCTTAAAATATCGAGATTTCTCGCGTCTTTTGGTATTCTCGTTTCTCACAAATCAGCTAGCTTATAATGGTTATAGTCGTTCAGGGTGGGATGGCTTTGTTTGAGGAGCGCCTGACAGTGTACATATTGGTTGATGATGCGGTGTCACTTTATCTATTTATTTTTGTTGGGTGTACGTTCACTCGGCCGCTGATGGCTCCTTGTGTGCCCGTCAGGGTTTATTTATAAAGTATCCTTTTTAGCCCGCCACTTGAGTTAATACTCCTTTTTTTTGTCCTAAAAATTGTTTACGGTGAACGTTTTTAAGAAATAAATGTTGTAACTATGTAGAGTATTATATTCTTTTCAACTCACTTTAAGTGCTTTGGTTCGAATATAACCTAAGCGGTTTGCCTCGCCATATGGCAATGTATGTCCTCATCACTAGTTTGGTTCTCTCGCCGCCGCCATTTCTAATTGAATCGAATGCAACGTTCTAATTGAAAACGACATTGATAAATCGAAAAAGTGTTCCTTGACATCGGCTTCTTTGAAGCGGGCGAAAGTTTTTTGGTTCGTTGACATTTCTTGGAATTTTCAGTCTCTGCTAAATACAGTTCTACTTTCATTCAATCCATAAGTAATCATTTTATACTTGGCCGAATTTCAGACTCATATTTACAATGTAACTTCTTATTTTATTCGCATCTATTCTCCCATTGACGTTCATTCATTATTTTCCTTGAATGATTTACATTCAAATTAGTAAATGTAAATCATAGACAGGAATATTAAAGTATAAAATGTAAAATTACCAGTGGGAATAGAATTTGTGGGTTCTACCATGCGTTGGTCGCCACCTACCGAACAATAGGCAGTGCTGATGATACGGCGCTGCACGTAGCCGAGTGATGTAAGCTCACTTCCTGCGGGCGCTCGCTACCCGCGGCTACTATGCGCGTGCGCAAGCGTTTTAATTAGCCGCGGTGACGTCACTCGGCTGCTGGCGAGCGCTGCTGCAGCCATTAGTGGAAGCCTTCGCGCGGAAAAGACAACGACCGCTGCCGCTTTCTCTCAAACTTCCACAAGCCATTCGCTGTTCTTTCTCCAAGACACATCATGCAAAATTGTGTCGTACATCAACATATAATCCTGTGTACACGAAATCCACAATTGGCCGCGATTGATAAGTTCCTATAATCCCTAGTCATCGGGCGTAATTACTTCGTAGGTGCTCGAGAGCACGGCGGCGGGCGTATACCGCAGGCTGCTTATTAAAGTTGAAATTACAAGTGTTGGAGCCGTCGAAGCCTAAGAGGAGTTTATCTGATGGCGCGGTGATAAGGGTGGGCGCGCCGTGGAGCATGACTCATCTAGCCGCTGAATGCTGGCAATTACCACATTACCGCACAGTGGTCACGTACCCGCGAGCCACGTGGCTCTCTCGCAGCCACTATCACCTGGGATCTTGCTAACAATTAGGTCATACCATGCCAAGATAAATTACTTCTAGATCAACTGTAAATTGGTTTTGGCATAGCATTTTGCTAATAACAAGTTTAGTGGGTTCATAATAATTGGAGATGAGACAGTGATAATAGTTTGTTGTGACGGATCCAAAACCGAATGTGTTCCATTCAGAGGGAGAGTAAGAACTGGAACTGGAAGACAATGAAATCCAGATAGCGGGATAGTTTAAGACTACTTAGTTTAGTTCCTATCACAAGATTAACCTGTTCACTGGCCAAGGATTGTTGTTGCTACGGCTGTCGGAAATTATAAACTGCAAAAAGTCAATTAATTTGCAATCATCTAGGTAGACTGGTTTATTGGAACAATCTTTTTTTTTGCCCGAGATTTGTCCAAGACTGCATCAATTGATTTCTGATGCCATTGGTTGATTAGCCAGGAAGTTGTTTTAGCATAATATTTCATTGAAGTTATATATATTTTGAATTGTTTCATGGAGCAACTGGTTTCTGCTCGACCATTACTAATGTACCATCATTGTTTTTGTTTACATTTTTATAAGCATTCTTCGTTACGTAACCTGCTCTTGTATATCTTAGTAGATTATGATTCATAGTTGCACGAACGAACACTTTTTTTTTCATAATATTTTTTTTGTGTTGTTAGTCATTTTGCACGCCGTAGCCCGTGTATTGGTTTTATACGTACACCGTATTAATATGTATGCCATGGCACTTATAGAATCTTAACGAGAAGTGGTCTTAAAAGAACCCTATGATTTACAGTCGTAAACATTCTTTATTGTTTCGAGTGTACATTAATACAACGGGATTTAATGTAACATACGCAATGTTTTATCATAAATTAGCGAATTTAAAATGGACTTTATTTGACGGCGTTGGCCTATCACGTTGGCTTAAATACGCTGGGAGAATTGTAGGCATTTGCTTGGCAAGTACCTCTGAAATGTGAAGTCTACTTTTTTTTTCTTTCTGTACATATTTGCTTAGTACTTGCATGAAATAAAGATTCATATTTGTAAATAGCATCGTATTTTTTACATTGTTTGTAATGTACTCGTTTATTAAATTAAACCCTACGTTTCCATTTATTATTAGTGCCAAATCATTATTCTATCCGGATTCAACATTTCCTGAAGCCTCGTCTCCAAAAGGCAATATTTAATGGTCAACATGTGACGCTCGATAATCGTTCAGCTTGTTTGTACGGCAACAAACATGCTTATTAACTGAAGTGAAAACACGACACGCAAACGTGTCCTGTGTGTGGATAAGGGTTTACAACTCAAAATTCCCCTGCTAACCTGTTGTCGACTAATGGTCTTCGATTCAATTCAAAATAGTTTATTTTCCGTAAGACGTTAAGTATCTACATTGTTACTTAATTTTAAGATCGTTGAAACAACATTTGGGAAACGATAAAAGTAACATCAGTAGAAGAAGCTTTGTCATGTGGAGAAAAAATCGACAAGAAACTCCGTGTGCTCATCTTTTCGAAAAGTATTCCGCGTTGATTTTGCTACGTATCTACTTAGTCGAAATTTCACAAATACGATTAAACTTTATAAACTAAGGAGTAATAGAAATAAGTAGATATTGCCACTGATTCAGTGAAACATGCGGGCAAAATAATATTGAATCTAATCTTTTAAAGTTGAACAACCTCCGAGCCATTTGATCTCCGACAGAATTTGCCCTTGACCGGCTCCGGAGTGCGTGTGCTGGTACTCGCTTGTTAAACTACATGAGTCATCCGAATTTGTTCATCTCGTTGAAAACTAACAATTACGTTTAGGTGTTTTAAACGAATAAACGGCACGCTCATTTCCATCCTCTCCCTGTTGGTTCTAGGTTGTAGTTATGTGTGTCATACGTACACTAAATAAGGAGATTTTCGAGATGTTCTATCGTTTTCTCTTAGCAAAAACATGCAAAGGTAACTACATACTTTGAACGATATAAACTATTTAACCCTTAATCAAACAAAGCTAGTATATTGCCACTTGACGAACACATACTTTGAACCTTATTGAATGTCCTCACTTAATTAAGAATTAACTAAAGATTTCAGAGAATAATCACATAAGGTATGTAACACTACAGGGCGCATACCTATTAAAACATTAAACAATAATTTCACATTGTACTTAAAAGCTAGATTTTCTGATAAACATCACCCGGGTTTTTGTTATGGAGTCGGTAATTAGAATAACAAATGTCAATAGAGTCCAAAATTCATCAGAAAAACACCTAACCTTGTCTGGTTTAAGGGTTAAGTGTAGGTACCTACATCGTTTCGTGCACAGAATGCAACAATAATTCTACCTGAGGTGTACTAAATTCACATCTAATTCCATTTTGGCGTGAGTTTGATTGTCGCCGTGACTTTTTTTTATTTGTCCACTGATTTGCATACTGTCATGGTCAAGTGTCTGAGTCACCGTTCTGTGTTGTCTGCGTGACGTCACCAGATAGACAGTTCTGCATAGACAGTGGTTACCATCCACTTCCTACTTTCTACTGCACACCACAATCGTAGTGGTTTGAGTTCTTCGAGCGGCGATCGTGCAATGCAAATGATGCCGATGAAACCGACAAGAATGATAACAAAAAATAAATGCGTTCGAATCAATTTTACAATAAAAAAAGCTGTTTGAGGTTACGAAGCCTATTTCCTATTTAAACTAACTGATCATAAGATAACCTTGCGTCCGGGTATAAATTATAGGTACTTACAGTGGTATTCATAAATATAACGCAGCACTAGTCATCATTATCATCATCAGCCCATACTTGTCCACTGCTGGATGTGGACAATTGCTGGAGTCTGTTTTCGGCTTCTCCCATCCAGCTTCTGCCAGCGCTAGTGCACTGCTAGTAAAGGTGTCAAAAACTGGTCAAACGTACGCTAAACACGGACACAACAGTCTTAGATGATATACGTCCATTAGTAAGTCAATGTTTAAACCTTTTTTATGAATACGGTGGTTACTGTTTTTTAAAAAGACGTGTACAAGTTACGTTACAGTTTTAGTCAAATAATAAATGCACAAGTCGCGATAAAATCTGTTTTGAATCTAATTATGATACGAGTTCGAATTAACAATCTCTTCCTCAATTCAGGTTAGTGACCTGAAACATAGTTTTAATAACGAACAATGCAGTTCGCCGACTCAATTTCGCCGAATCTCTATCATAAAACTACATCCATCAGGAGACTCCTACACGCTTCCCACATTGGAAACAACTCCAATCATACTGTTGACAGTTTACGAAACGCTTCATTTACATTCGGTAATAGCTGTATATTTCAATAGCTGGATAATTGTGATATACAGTTGTATCTATCGATACCAGTTAAAGTGGTGGTTCTGATAAGTTTTGTGTCCACCCACGGACGCTCCGATAAAGCCTGTAAGTGGGCAAGTTTACTGCCAGCAACGCCGATCCAACGCTGTGTTGGGTTAATGATCCTACCGTAAGTGCATTAAATTTTATTACGCGTTTCTGCAAATCCTAATGAACGTCCAGTGGGATGGTAATATACTGGACAGTCTGTCCCGTGTGCCGGAAAACGTCATCATTCTCTTTCATACCAAATAAAAGAGTTTATGATTCAACTGCTTTCGAATAAAGCGTGGCATCAAACCTCTATGCACGCCGTATCAGTGCCCGTTTCGGAGTACAATGTAATCTCAGTATGAGCGATGAATAGCAGGATCAGAAGCGTGACTATCACAACAAGATCGTTGATTGGCCTGCCTTGGAGAGATTGCATCAATCTACTTAGACCATACACAGCTTAGAACCGTCTCTCGGAATGAAACGTGCTTTTAATGTTTTCGCAATAAAAGTTGGCCAATATTTTGTTGCCCACGTTGCATCCGTCTTTCATTTCGTTCGATTAATTTGCATTGTCTTTTGTGCAAGATGTACCGTCAGAGATACGCTGATTGTTTCGCCACCCACGGCGGCAACGACGCGTTCCGGTGTGCCAAAGTTTCCCCGTGGAACTGTAGGCACACAATGAAAATGTTTGACATGGCCCCGGAGTCATTAGCCTATTTACATGTTCATAACACTTTTACGGCAGAGTTGTTGTTGTTTTCTGCGAATATTCTACAATGGTGACGCTAAAGAAATGTCCGTGAACAGAGTCAAACTTTTTTGTCTGTACAATAGGTGATTAATTATTTTTATTATTATGCCGAGGCGTGCTAATAAAACTTGTGTCTGTCTACCACGCCATGGTCTCTGACGAATTGGCGAAATTGCCCTATTTTCACGAATATTGTCATGTAATACAGCAATTTTACTTAGTCCACCTACACTATAAATATTGAAGTCTGTCACGCTATTTTGCAAAAAATAAAATGTAATAATAATTTCAGCAGCACGCCTAAAGCAGACGCGCCTCATTTTTAAATAGTTGACAATTGACATAAGTCGGCGCTAATGTCAACCCAAGTAAAATTATCTTACCGAATTATACACGCAAGCTATGTGGGTTACGTCATCAGGAGTTCATATTTTTTCTATTTATAAAAAAAACACTATTTTCAAAACCAACATGCCTTCTCATAGTAGTTTAACACTATACATTAATGTATTACAAAGGTAAATTATTATTGGGATCTTTGTCAAGATTAGCATCGAATAGTGTCTTTATGAACACATTAATGCTTTCTAATCTCGCCTCACCATATCTGTCATTGTAAGTGTTGGATACACTTAAAATAGTGCGCGTGTTAGTGAACACAGTCCGATGATGTCGCAGCGAGGCAATCCACTCGGTTGTTAAATCTGTAATCTGCATGCGTCGACCAAAGCGACGCACCCAACCTATACTTGATGCTCTTTTTGCATGTCTTTATTTATACTTGCACAAGTTGAAAGTGGAAGACAGGGATGCTCTCCACTTGTCATAACCATGCTTTTTACACTGGTAACACCTCATTTACATAAATATGCGTTGGGGTATATTTTAATCGAGAACGGGCTCGTGTTTCAATTGTTAAGTTATTGTTGGTAGCCGAGTCGTCTTGTGACCGAAAATGGTATTGCTCTCGCGGATTTAGCATTACCAGTTGAACAACTTTCGGCAGAAAGTTTTTTATACTGAGTTCAGTGTTGCGTGCCCATTTCGTAACCCGAGCCTGGTACAGTGCAATGCCCCACGACGTTTTGTAATTGCAATTACAGTCTTTGACTTATGCGAAGGTGGCGACAAATTTATCTGACGCTTTTTTTTTATGCGCGTAATATCCTTGAGCCGGTTTATTACTTATATTTTTTTTTGCGTTCGCTTCGTTAGTCTGGAAGGAATGACCACATCATAGCCCTGTTTGCTACATGTACGAAGTTATTATCTGTGGAACGTGCACGATTTTTTTACTGAAATATATTAAGCTGGAGAAATTGAATCGACGTCTTGCAGTTTCTAAGTTTAGAGGCATAAATCAGGGATATGTATAGGTATTATTATCGATGCAATAGTAGTTCGCATGCGGTTGGCAACCATCTGGAGCATTGGCCCTTGGTGAGGCGCTGCGGAGAGTTATACTGCGGACGCGGCGGCGGCGATCGGGACGGCTTTGGCGAATACAACGCGAAAACACCAGAAATAACCACCTCCCCATCGGCATCGCAGTGATAATTCTGTCGGTGCAATACGTGCACTTCGCAGCTGGAGAGCATCGTGTACAGTCGCGTGAAAACTGGCCCTTGCACTGTCTTATGAACTGATTTTCCTGAAGCGTTTCAACTGATGCCGGCGCACGTCACACTGGCTTGTGAAGCTCGATGTATACACACTAAAGGACATTACTATAGCAACTTGAAGTGCGCTGTGCTTTGTACGGCGATGAGAGCGTTGTAGTAACAGATGCGTTCTTTACACGATCTCATGAGTGAATGTGAGATTGTACCTCTAATTGTAATTATGACCGAAAGTCTTTCCAAACGGCAGTGGCTCACGCAGAGCAGATGCTTAAGTTTTATCAAAATTTTATAGACTATAAATATCTCTTGCATTCGCTGTAACTGCACGATGGAACTTGTTGATAAATTTCTCTTGTAACTTTCATCGTGCAAATATATCGTGTGTCGAGTAATCGATATCAGTTTGCATAAAACTTAAAGCGTATCTATCGTTGGCGTCATAATCGCAACGATGAAAGTGATAACTAATCGAGCTGCAGGAAAATTCCATTTAAAGTCCGTCATGTACTTAGTATAGCTGGAATCATAAAAGTTGTTCATACTTAACTAATTGTAAGCGTCCATAAACCGTTGTTTGCTGCACAATACCGATGTGGTGTCTTATATCGACTCATACACAAATCAAGACCAACTATTTGTATTTCATTTACTAGTCGCATTGCTAAAATTTCGAGATAAAATATAGTCAAATCAAAATATAATTATGACAAACTTTCGCATTTATTACATGTTTACATAATCCTAAATTCCACGCATTTCAGTAGTAGCTTAAAACAGCACTAGCCTTTTATTTATTGAAATGATCTAGTTTACAATTGTGTATAGTACATAGACATGATAATTCTTTTCTAATACTGCGTGTTTAAGGACCCGTGAGAAATGGTCCTACATCCCCATACATATATCGGGAAATAACATTTCGTATCGGAATGGAACTTATTCTTTCGTTTCCCTGCATAGTAAAAGTTGTTCATATTGACGAACAGCGTTTCTAAGACCCATTGATCGGCGTTCTTTTATACGCAGTATATTCCAATCTACCTCAACGCATATCTTGAAAAGTATTATATCAGTAGACGTGCTAACGTAAATAACGTTGTACATAATATTAGCAATTATCTCAAGGGCGCCCATTTCCGATTTCACTCGACCTCGGCCCCGAAATTGCAGCAAATATGTGCGTGTTACGTTAGCGTCCTTTGCATTCCATTCCGCGCGTACCTTTGTTATGTTTTGTGTTACACTCGATACCACAATAAAGTGATCATTGACTTGAGTATAACTAGTTTAGAAATATTTGACTCGAGTCTTATGTATTGTGTGTAACGCGTGGATGTTGGTAATAAGTTGTAATTACTTAGATATTTATTACTAATAGTGCCGACGGGAAGATGTCTTGGCATAACTATGAATATTCGTTTTTACATTTTTTATGTTTTAACTGACTTCTAAAAACCACCAGGTCCTCAATTCGAAGGTATTTTAAAGGTTCTGAAAACTTTTTATTGGGTGAACCGATTCCGGTGATTCTTTTTTTGTTTGGAAGCCCGTTTGGTCAGATGTAAATTTGGCTCAGTGCCGACAATGGTATCCATGAGAAATCACGGTCTTCATATTTTACTGGTTGAAGTAGGTTTTTTTTTTATAAAAGTTATTACAATTCTTACTCCTCCTCCCTCTCTCTTGCCTGTCATGTAACTTGTATTAATTAATGATTATATTATATTTTATTAATTAATAATGTCAAATTAAAAGTATAATTTGTAGATACCACTGACATACAACATCATTAATTAATGCTGTAACGCAACTTGTAACATGTACACTTTGATATTTTGTTTGAATCTTGATACTTAGAAAATATCTGCTTCAGAAGTTCAAGTTGAACAAAATGTGGAATAATTATTAATACCTTCGCTGTACAGATTGTATTCGTAAGGCGGCGACTCAGTATAAATGTTAAATGGTACGGAACACGGCGAAAGCAATTTGTTATTTGAATTCTGCGGGCCAGTCGTGTTGCAATGAAGACCTTTGCGTTATTACAAAGGTCGAATGACTAAGTCTGCTCCTTGCAGAAATAACCCCGATCGTAATAAACATCAATTGGTGTTACTTCAATTCAGGACGGAAGAGAATTTCTAACACTTCGTCGTAAAGCTGCTCGTGAAGAAACTGTAAATCAAACGAACGCGTCAATACTAAAACAGAATATTCTATTTATTTCAATCAGTTTCATCCAAGCACATATTGCGGTTAACCGCTAACAACTCCACAAACAGCACCGAGCCGTAGAGATGAGAATAAGGAAATCATTCAAACCAAAATCGTGCCATAATCTCTTAACGAGAGCTCTACATTCTTTCCCAGAAAAAAATCTGCGTTTCATGCAAATCTTATCAGAGACTTCCACGCCGCTGCTATTGTTCCATTTAGACCTGCTGAGAGTACGGCTGCCATAAACATGCTGCCAGTGAACCATGAAGACAAACGATTTAAGTAGTTGAATTGAGACATTGTTCCACTCTCCGTATCAAGTTTATGGCGTGAAACTTTGTTTGTATTAATCGCGGTGATTGTAAACAGGGCCGTATGTGTCGGGCGCCGGCGTGACTCACCGGCGACGGTGATGTGGGCTGAGGCATTGTGCGCCTGCGCCGCTCATTGTATGTAAAGGAGCCACAGGCGGACGCCCACAGACGCTCCAAATTATCGCCTAGAAAGTCGCTCCGTCGCCCTGATAGCTCAACGCGTCAATCTCCAGATTCTCCACCCTATAGATTATGGCCGCATGCAATTTACTGCGCTAAATGACAAGTTCTGTTTATGTCTTACTCGGAAACGTCACGATCCGCGAGATACGACTTCAGATTCACGAAACGATTAATACTAGTCGTGAAACCACGATCGCAACAGATGTTTCTGAACCCCCTGCCCGCTGTAATAATAATATTTTTGTTTCTCTTCTGTATTTTTTTTATTAAACACTACTTTTGTGTACACTTGCAAATATTTTGTGTCGTAATTGATAGTACTATGTAAACTTTCCTCCCTCTGATAACCCGAATTCTGATGTAATAACAGCAGCAGTTGTCTGATGGAATATATTTTAATTTATGTGCAAATGTATCTGTAGGCGCTTATGAATAGGTCAACATTCCACCACGTTAGCTGTAATAACAGTGTCGTTGTACATTTACTCCCTTAGTCACTGTTATTATGGTTGAGACTAGTAGAAAATTCTGTACTATTATGTCGCCTCTCGTTACTTTTTGTGCAATGTAATATAAAATAAGTTATTACACTAATTGCTCACTGTTCTTGTCGACTTGTACAGAAAAACATATGTACGGTTTAACTAATCAATTACTTACATAATATTTACGAAAAACATTATTATTTTAGTCTAGTAGAGAGAGTCAACGGCAAGCCGCTGTTCACACTTCTCAATATAGTGTTTTGGTCGTAAACTATACTGCGGTGAAAATGTCGAAGACTTCCGTGAACAGACTTCGTGCAGCTAGATTTTATTGTGTTCATTGTATTTCTGTTTGACACAAATTATCATGTATAATATAATTTTATGACTACGTTTGAAGCATATTTTTGGTCGCTCCGTTGGTGCATATAAAATAGCGAATACTAATTGACTGAACTCTGAAGTGCGGAAAGCTGCACGCGCTTGTGTATTTCAACTAGAACCGGCTCATCAGTTTTTCGGAAATTGCACTTGATTGCTCTTCCGCTTTCAACGAGCAACATCCATTTGACGTTCACAAATTATCCACACCGCCTACTCGTTTGGAGAACATTGCTGTTTTACGACTAGAAAAAGCAAATTCTTAACATACAATTTTGAAAGTTATCGGATTTAGGTATGAAGTATTAATCATCATCATCATCATGACATGACGTACACTGCTGGACGAGGGCCTCCCTCAATGTTTTCAAAGATCATTTGAGTAAATAAATACCTTTTATCGCCACTCTTGGCAGTCGCGTTGGCGATCGCAGTGGTGTTGTGGTTTAACTCACAGAAAGCGTCGCTGAAGTATTATTTTGAGTAAAAGAAGAATAGATCGTAAAGTAGGTCCTCGCGTTTCACCGTACAGTTATTTTTATTAAGTCCGGGTGTCCATATTCATTTGAGATTAGTTTGCATCAACGTTCCAAAGCTTTTCGACTTGTTCATCGACATTAATGTCCAGCACATTGGATAAGCCGTTCCCCGCCGCGCGACAAGGTTCTCCCATTAGCCCGCAGGCACTTCATACTCTTGCACTCTCTAAATCTGCACTTTGCCTCTAATTCGTTTGCCACATCTCGCTCTTGCTTACAAAACAATGAGATGCCAACTCAAGTTGGTAATAAAACGTTTTGTGTGGACTAATTATACCATTGACGTGTGTCTGGGTACAGTAAAGATGTCGTAAAGTATTTGTGTGTTTCAAGCATAAACAGATCTTTGTATGAAATGGTTTATACGGCGCCGAAAGTAGAATTCGCAGTTTCTTGGCTTTTTTTTTTATTAGAAATAATGTATTTGTTTTTGTATTGGTATTTAATTTTTAAGTGAATTGTACCGTATTTATATCGATTAGAACCCCATGCATTCATTTCATCTTTTTGACCGTTGACCGGCGCTCGTGAAATAATCCATCTGTATTTTAATGTACATTTTACAGTTTCATTTTAGATCTTCATGTTTTTATTTTAGATCACATTTTACCTATCCTCAAGGAAGTTTGGGATACTTTTAAAATCATAGACCTCCAAAACTTCGAAAATCCTATCAAATTAAAAAAGTTTCATTACGATACGTTCAGCTGTTTGGAAATCGACGTTTTTGCCAATATTTTTACCTTTTACACTGGAATAAGATTTATTAAAGTGCCACGTTGGGTTAAATACGCTTGGTGAACCGTACGCATTTTGCTTGAGCAAGGGCCTCTGCCTACCCCGCTTTGGGATTAATAGGCGTGAAGTGTGTTTTTATTATTTTAGTATACACAATAAAGTGTTCATTCATTCATTAATATCATGTATCAAATCTCTGATATATATCTACCAAGATTATACGAGTTATGCAATTATTTTGAACCGACTTCAAAAATGGAGGAGGTTCTCAATTCGTCTGTATTTTTTTATGTTTGTTACCTCAGAACTTTCGCCTGGGTGAACGGATTTGGATATGTTTATTTTTAATTTGAAAGCTGGAGCTTTCCGTTTGGTCCCATACAAAAATTTGGTTCAGTTCCGACAATGGCATCCATAAGAAAACCACATATATGTCAAATTTTACTGGTTGAAGTCGGATCTTTTTTCTTTAAGTTATTATCTTTATTAATATTGATTCACTTCGTAAAAATTGGCATATCTATTATTCTTTGATTCGAATCTAAATTTTTCGTTTCCCTGGCTGTAGCCATCAAAAATGGTTGTGCGAAATTGCCAACCAAAAGAATTTTCTACCGTTCAATAATTTCTATTTGCTCACAATTTGATAATTCAATTTACATAATTGAGCCTAGTTTGTTAGATAACACTAAATAAGGCACCTGTGTCGTGTTTAACGATGTTGTGCATTTATAAGCTGTTGTGGGCATGCATATTCATCGACACACTGATTACGATATTAGTGCTGAAAACTTAATTAACGTATTTGCTAATTTATTACTTTACCGTTGACAATATTAAATATCGGAAAACACGTCCCCCCACACTGTACCTACATATTTCTGATTTGGTCCAAATTCTGCTAAAACTACGTTGAATTCCGAAATCAGCCGTCTTAAATTTTGTTATATCCAGTATGGAAACAATTTGGAGTGTAACATTAACAACACCTTTGAAATATCATTAAGAGACCATTCAATGTTAGCAGATTAGGTTCCCAGAGCACAGGTTGCTAGTGGCTTAAATACAAATTCCCCAATTGAATTCCGCTGAATTGGATTAGTTATGTTTGAGACGAATAATTTAGGTCAGAGCAGACAGGCTTCAATACCTGTTATAATCTATCATGTTTGATTCATGTCACTTGTACCTATGTAAATTTGGATACGTGGGTAACAAACTAATGAACTGTATCGTTGTATGTATTTATTGTTATGTAAACAAAAATATGAATATTTGTTTGAACGCTTTTTATACTAATCACCAAGAATAGGCAGAAACTAGGAACGTTTGTTTCAAATGACTACAAAAACTGCAATTTTATAGGAAGAGGAGGCTCTATACAATAAGAAGTTTTCTAATAAAAATAATCTATCAAAGATAGTTGAATCTATAAAAGATTGTCTAAGTTCATTATGTAGTTAGGTTTTTATTTTCCATTATTAGTAAATTTCATACGTAAGCCTTATCTTTATTATGAAGCTGTGTGTTAGACTTTAAGTGGACATTGTGGATGGATATAATACAATTTGCAATATACAGACAAGGCTGCGATAAGCAAACATTTTAATTAAATAGCTATCCACCCTTACCCTAGAGGTTTCAAGCTTAGAATGAGCTATAGTCATCATTGTAATTTTTCACCACGCCATTCCCCTGGGAAATAGTGTCCGCGCGATGTCATTACTGTGCGATCAGCGATATTAGATATGACCATACAAGAAATAGAAATTCGAGGTGATAACAACGAGAAAATTACGAGATGATGCCAGTGAAAACATCTTATAACTAATTCACACCATTCTGTTAAACGAACATCGGTATAATGAGCACCTTTTATTCAGTTACAGCTATATCGCTACCCAGAAAGTTATAATTATTATTAATTGAATGAAAATTTAATGCATTAACCATTTAACTTATAAGACAATGGTTAACAGATGTGAAACCGTGCCAATATGTTGTAAACTCGAATATTTCCAATAATAATCAATGAATGTAGGTCAGCCTGTATGGGCGGGAGCGGTTCGCGGGGTCGACGGCCGTGCACTTTTTGCCAACCGACCTTTCGGCGTAAGCCCCATCGCACTCGATCTATCAAACGCCGTGCTGAGGACTCTACCACCAACTGAGAACCTATTACACAGTGGTGCTTACCCGGCGAACACAATCCACATAACATACATTTTTTTTCTGCAACAACTGTCTTGCAGAATTACTCACCGCATTGATTCCAAAACGTAATGATTATGAAATAGAATTGTTGTTCGATCCTCGGCGACACAACAGGTTTTTTTTGGCGAAACAGCTGGTAAGGATTACGTAGGTATCTATTTACAAATTCTGTTGCGGCGACGGCGAAATTCGATCTGATATTGTTTAAAGGCTAAATAACGCTAAAATAAGATATCGTGACCAAGCGCAGAGTTGTGTTACGTACTGCTGACACTGTATTAATTATTCGCATCTGCAATATTATCAGACGTACTGTCTATATAAAAAGTTATGACGTCGGTAGTGAATAAAATTGTACTATTTTAAAACAACTTTCAACCTTTTCCAAATTGACGTAGCAATCTTAGTATAATTCTTAATAATTTTCGCTACGTTTATACCACTGTAAGCCACACGCATTTGTGATTAATGTTTTAATTGATACATGGCTTCAATGACTTACCTTACGGTTACTTTCATACAATTTCGTTTCGTTCGTTGTGCCATTTTTTTTTAAAGTACAGGAACGGTGTTACTCGTAGTAGATAATTCGTAGAAACCTATGCTGAGTGTAAAAGGACCCCGAGCAACGTTGTTGGGCTCGTCAATATGAACAACTTTTACTATGGCAACAATGCGGGGAAATGAAAAAAAATATTTTATCTCCATACAAAATAGAAAAAATATTGCTTCGGGAGATGACATTTTACACAAATTATACATTTTTATATGGCTGATGATGATAATTATGATACATTTTACGAGCCAAACAACGTTTCTAAGACCTTGCTCGGGGTCCTTTTACACTCAGTATTAGCGGTACCTTAACGATAACGAAGTTAGCGATCTTTATGATGCAATATCAGGTAATGCGGGGCGTAATCTCGATGGCACTTGTTGCGTGGGTGCCGGCACAGCATGAAAAGCGCAATATTCACCTATCATTGTCATGATTTGTCACCAGACGTGCTCGTTCAAATGTCGAACTGCAGCGCACGCGATTTATGGAGGTAGCACGACAGAGCGGGTGCCGGCCGCGACATGTATGGGTAAAGCATTTGCAAAGCAATAAACTACCCACGGGAATAACAAGTGGTGATTCTGAACTGAAACGTTTATATTATCTGAATAGTTCCTATGACAGTTCCTGTGTGAATGAAAACTGTTTTTTTCTTTGGTTCAAAAAGGTATTGAGATTAAATAACTGCACATCCCTATTGCAGTTAGTAGAAGAAAATATCGCCGAAATTTATAGGGTTGGAGATTCTTTCTTGGGATTTTTTTTATCACTATGAACAAGCGTTTGACCACCATCCTGCCTGATGTTAAGCAGCGATTGTGGTCTACGATGGAGCACACTTGTTTATTTTATGGAACATTCAGTAACTATTCAAAGTGCGTTTGTTAAAACCTTCACATTCCACTGTAGATTAAAGTATTAATGCATAGAACAGAACCCTACGCATTTTATCTCAATATCTGTAACTTTTTGACTTAACATTTTTCGTAGGCGTGAAAAGTGACATACCTAGCTATAATAATACTTAAAATGTTATTGTGTATAAACTACTCAGTAAATGTCACTTTTGATGAAATCACTGAAATAACAAATTTATGTTACGTAAAAAAAAACAAAACGAATTGATGTAGGTTTCCACTCACAAAGTCGTCTGTAGTATTTCCCACGACTTTGATATTATTCAAATATTTTCTTAGCCGTTTTGTGTTTCTTTTTTAAATCTGAATATCCGTCGACGGCGGCTGTAGAAGTAGAATAACATATTTTATGCATTTAATTTTGTGACTTTGGAACATTTTGTGGGCGTGGATTATCGTCTCTCCGTTGGTGGTTTCTTGTGTTATTAGATTGAATATCATCATTACTATAACTACCCGTTTCATTTGTAGGTATGGTCGGATTCGAATGCCAATGATGCATTGTGCGGTTTATGAGGAACGCCCGAATGTCGGTTTAGTCTATACGTTATACCGATACAGGTGTACTTGTATACATTATTGGAATAACTCTGCATCAAAGTACTTATTTGTACATTTAATAAACTTTTATCTTATGTATTATCAATACATAGTATAAAACAAAGTCGTCTCTCGCTGTCTGCCCCGTGTGTATGCTTAGATCTTTAACAACTACGCTACGGATTTTGTTACGGATTTCTTCAGCAGATAGAGTGATTGTTGAGGAAGTTTTATATGTATGATACATGCATATAATTGCAGAGAAACATTGTTAATAATGTATATAGATAAAAAAACGTTTGCCGGATCAGCTAGTTAATTCATAAATGCAAAAGTTTCTTATGTGACATTTAAGATACTAGCTGTACTTCGTGGTGTTACTCACGTTTTTTTGTCAATCCCGTGGGATTTTCTAAATAAAATATAGGTGTAGCCTCTGTTCACCGGGGATAGTTGAGTGTCCCAACAGTGAAGGATTTTTCAAATCGGTCAAGTAGTTTTGGAGCCTAATCAATCCAAACAGAAATTCAAATCTTTCCCCTTAATAATATTGGTATAGATGAATGTGTTTGGTACTACTTAGCGGAAAAACTACTCGACTGCTTTTTACCGCAATTTTCAGACTAGGGTCGCCCCAGAAGGACATACACAGACCAGATTGGTGATGTCCTGGCCGAAGGTGGCGTGAAAAGTACTCGAAACCGAAGGTCATGTATGAAAAGATGTATGAATGTAGTATGAGTATGAAGCGAAAGGGGTATGTCAGGACCGTGACAAATGGAGATCTGTAGTCTCTGCCTACCCCTCTGGGGACAGGCGTGAATTGTATATATGTATGTATTTCCACGTACACGGAATGATTGGGATACACGGCAGGCAACAACGCTTGGCACAACTGGTATTATGATAAATTGCGTCACTTCCAAAAACAATATTTACGTTGAACGATTGTATCTGTACGAGTAGACTGTACGTTACTGTTTCACATGATAAAATGTACATTTTTTACACAGTGAACGGTCAATGTGTGTACAGAATGTATTTCTTTGTACAAAGTAATTTGCAAATAGGTAGCAACTTATAGTAGTATCAATACTGAAATATGAGTCAAATGTTGTGTATTCCTTTGTTAAATTGATTATAAAATAAAATAATTATTTAAAAATAACTTAGAAGGAAGCTTGTAACACATTTCACGATAGAGGGCCCAAGCCATTAGTTGGTGAGCATGTCTTCGTAATTTTGAAATGCAAGTTGCTCTGCGATCTTTCCCTCACCGTAAGAGCGCTGTGTAGATGCATGAAAATGTGGAAATAAATGCCATTGGTACTCGCCCCGAGGGGAACCGGCGAAGCTGCGACTTGTTCATTAGTCACCTTTACCTACCATTTAGTCATAGATGTTGTTTCACATTGTATGTAAATATAAGTAAAATATTTAGGTACAAATTGTTTTAACTCACAGGCACAGTTTATTGGAGATATACCAGCCGTAAGTTTATCGAATCCTTGCACTTAGACTGCCTCAGAACTGGTTATGTTTTATATTTCTATCATCACAATTTGCTATTAGAGGGCATGGTCGATGCGCTTCGCTGTAATGGATTTTTTGCTCCACACTGCCCACACAATTTCTCAGTAATTGTAAACATTCAATATATAATGTACCGAGCTGGTGCAAGAGAGAGAGAGAGAATTCCGACGTGAAAGTATGTGTGCATAAAGTTTTACAGGGCTCTTTTTGAACGAGATTTACGAAAGCAACGCAAAGTTTGCCATAGCGAGTAGTTTTCTACGTGAAGTGGTAGCTGTGCTGTGGCGGCGGCGGCAGCGTGCTCGGCCAGGCAGTAACACTAGACGGAGCCGTGGAGCGGATTACCTCCCTCTCACTCCCCTTGGGCCCGGACAACCCTCCTCCTCCACCCCTACCTTACTGCCTATTCTTACTTTTTAAATGAGTATTTACATAGCTGGGCACAGCTTTCCAATTACCATGATTTTGAATAAAAAACTATTCATTCGTCTGCTTTCATTATCAGCTGTCTGGGCGGAAACCACATTAAATATAAAATTGAACTTATTGCGTCTCCGGGTGACCGAGTTATGCCACCTTCCTCAGTATGCAATAAGCGTGCTGCAGTCTGTTTTGCCGGCGAACAATGCACCGGGCTACGGTGCACGCATTCCATCCATCCAACCCGTTAGCTGGACATTATCACGCAGAGCATCGCCACCGCCGCCACGCCGCTGATCGATCCCCTCTGATATGATAACACTTCCAATATTACATCTAGACTTCTATCCGACAAGTGCTTATTAAACAGATGGAACGTCGATTAATCATTAGGTAGATGGACGTCGAACTGCACCGCCGCCGCCGCCGCCCGCTCCGTTCCGCTATGGCCGTTCCGAATGATCCGATACCGAGATTTTCAAACTAAGTTGTGTATTACTCGTACATGTGAACGCATCAAATTAACGTGAAATGTTATCTTGATTTAACGTTGATCCGGTCCCTTGACGAATTCGACATCATAAATTCAAAAGTTATAAGTTGTGTGTAATGAGTCGGAACTGTGTTAAAATCGCGTTGTAGGATTGATGTAGGGAGTGGTTGGCTGTTCGCCAGACCAAACAGGGTAAAAAGCAAGGGCGGCGGCGACGACCGCGCCTCGAAATAGCGAGCAAAGTCAAGGCGTGTTGTGATCCTAGTCGCCCAGTCGTTGCTGCAATATGGGCTGACGACACGGACCCGCGCCACCGCCCGCCCGTCTGACAACCCTCGCGGCAATGACTTAGGTGTGTCCTCCCACATGACATGCCATGAAAATTAAAATGTATAGTGGCATAAACATTTCAACATTGTTTCCTTTAAGGCTTAAATAATGAGGCTAAATAATTTGCGCACGGACACTGACAATAATATACATTAACCGTTACAAAATTTTGTTTTGACAATCGACCTAAATTCACGCACTCAAGCCCAACTAACAGCATCTGGTAAGAGATGTTAGGAATGTTTTCGAATGTTCTCTAATGTTGTAATCACTCATTGCACTAGAAAGGCGAGTGATGCATCTTGAAGGCCCATCACGTACTCGTATATACATATACGTGGACAATGGTTGCAGACAGTGAGTCATGCCCCAGTAGTCTCGAGTCAGAAGAAGGACGACCAGCGTCCAGTGCATTGCCTAATGAAAACATAAACAAAGTAGGTCTTAATTACTGTCTGCTATTCACCATTGTGTACGGAAAATTGCGGACTAAGTAGTGGTAACATGTAGATACCAACGTACGTTAAGGAGTTGGCAACACGCTGGTATTTACAAACGTAACGATTGAGAAATTTCTGTCCCATTTAGGATATTATAATCTTAGATTGTACCCATCTATCTACCAAGGTATAATTTCCTCCTGAACTGTCGACAACGCATAGATGTTTTGATAAGAGAGAATAATTTTACTACATCGTATTGTTGACTGTCCCAGATGAGCACTCGTTTCAAACTGTACAGGAAGTTGGTGATATTTCAGTCGAGCTGACATCCGTGTTTTGTTTGTTGTAACAGATGACTTGAAGGCGGTTACGAAGAACCTAATCATCCAGGCGAAGAAGCAGAACTCTTCGGACAATATCTCAGTGATCGTCGTGTTCCTCAAGGAGCCGCGGGACATAGTCGCCGACAACACTCCGCCCATGGAATTTGGGTGAGCTTCCTTCAACATTCCTCTTATGGATACGTCAATTAATTGATCTAGAACGTTAGACATAGGCAGTACCTATCTACCGTTGCAAGATCACTGACACATTTCATTTTGATTTTATTTATATTTCACACAATGAATTAAACATAGTTAGGTACTTAGGAACTTAAACGTATGATGTCATGTCCATTAGGGACAGCTGGACGTTCACACAATTATTATTACATTACACTTTACATAATTATGTTTGGCAGTGTAGGGCACACACATGCGAGCACGTGTTGGTTATTATTTGCTCAATTTATGATTTGCTGGCGTGTTGTAATCTTTTGTTAGTAAATTATCTACATACAAACTCACGTAAATGGCAAGCTGAAATGATTGTATCCCATAGGCTGGACAACGCGCTTGCGAGCGCGCCGCCGCCGCCGTTCTCGCTGGACGGCGGCGAGGCGTGCAAGCGGCAGCTGGAGACCGCGCCGCCCCCGCCGGCGGAGCAGCACGCAGCCGACGCCGCCGGCAACGGCGTCGAGCACTCGGACAGCGACAGCGAGGACCTGGGACCCGAGACCGCCGTAGACGTCGACGACATTGACGCCGATTCCAGAAACGATCCGGCACCACCTACGCCGCCAGCGCACACAGGTTGTTGTCGTTTGTTTTTGTTGTGACAAACTCTAGGTTGCCTTGAGGAATGACATTTCACTAAGTTTTTGTTTCAAAGATGCCTGCTCCCTCATACAAAAAAAACAAGTATTATTTTGTCTCAGCCTGCTCCAGATATACAAAGAAGTAGGTAGGTGATTACCATCGATAGGTATACGTAAAAGTAAATAGTATACGCCGACATCGTTGCTATCATTCTTTATAAGTATGAAATAAGTTCCTTTCATGATTAATAATTCCGTGAAAAATTACTCAGTTGTGAAACAATGCCCGATTGTTTTTTGGTTTTCGGAAGCCATTGTGACATTGGCAACCTTGAATGATGTGTGTCAGCCAAGGTAGGTAGACAATAGCTAGACGGCAATCAGCCGGACTGTCTACTTCAGTGGACTTGGCAATGGACATGCTAACCGTTGCTGTAGTTCCTGATTTAGGAGTTAAGGTCTTAGGGCCCATTTTGACAATGAAAAAGTAACCTGGAATTTCTAGTAGGTATTAAAAGTAGATACTTATTACCTACTTTAATGTATTGTAATATTTTGCTATTAGGTACATACTACTAATTCTTATACGTAGTACTTCGGTTTTCGGTGCAGTGATACAAGACGATAATAAAGTTATTATCCGCTCTAGTAAAATAACAATAATAATTGTAGAAAAATAATATAAAAGAAGGGTTGTAGAAAATCGCGCGCATGACATCCCCGTTGTCTGAGTGTCCCCTCTTCGCCCCGCTCCGGTGTCCGCTCCCGCTGCCGCTGGGCTCCCCTCTCGCGCTCCCCTCCCTCCCTCAGTCGCTCGCTGACCGTGCGCCCGGATTGTGTAGTGTTCTGTTACGCGCTCTCACCGCTATTCATTCTACCGGCTTTTGGCTCTCATTTTGTGTGTACGGAGAATATTACACCGACTACAAAGATATATTTGTGCAGTGAAATTACCGTTTCGGTATGTGATTTTATTGAGTTGTTTATTTTTTCATACTTACGTACATTTTGGTGTGAACGGTTCGTGAAAGGTTATTTCTGTGTTGATTCATGCAGACAGCACTGTTCTTGAAATAGAACACGTTCGCCTAAAGACGCATCCTTAGATCGTTTGTTACTCTGTATGTATTGTGAACTGTCGTATGTAGGTATTTCATTTAATTGTGATGGAAAAATAACTGGTGTTCGTCGGGCGTGTCTGTCAGCCGGTTCTTGAAATGGCGTCTTCGCGAAAATCTTAGCGAATTTTAAAATACGCGACCGGTAATCGCCGTGCCCACTCGCGTTTCTATTGGCATACCTACTGTTTGGTTCCGATTAGAAGTTTCGATTGAGGTTCTTTTGTGCGGATTAGTGGAGAATAAGGGTGTGTCCGTGGCACACCTGTTGCTAGCTGAGGGAGGGTGAGGGGTGTTCGGGAGCCGGCAGGTGGTGTGTTGGGTGATCGGTCGCTCATTTATCTGTGTTGTCCGCAGTGGAAGCTGGACACGCGGAACTAGTGCTGCTGGATAATGTAGCGGAGAGCGGCGAGGAATCCGAAGACGAGTGGAACTATTACAAGGGAGAAGGAGAGAACCGCGTCGACCACAATCCTAGCGAGGAACCCTGCTCAGAAACACCCTGTCAAGATAATGTGAGTTCACTGTCAACATTATTTTGTTTTTATCAGCTGATCATACAAAACAATTGATCATCAATCAAAACACAAACAGTTTGTCATCTGCTTTCGCATTGGAATCTTCAATACCTATTAAGTACCTATAGTCTATCCAGATTGGAATTGGCCTTTGAAGTTGTGATCACTGGATACTGATAAATATACCGTAGATATTGTACATACATGGGAATTCTGTATTATTAGAATCCAGTTTGAAAGGTGAAATTGATAATTGTAGGCACGGACATTCCATGTTGCTTCTACACATTCAATATGCATTCACTATTGTTTCAACAGTACATAGGTATAATGTAACATTCCTGATTCACTGTAGCAAGTTATGGGGATATATTCTCAGTGACATTTCAAGTAAATACACACATGCCTGCTTACAATCACATGGGACACTAAACTTGTAAGCCTTCATGATTGTTATAATGACTTTCTAAGTCTTAACAAGGCCAGCAAATGAGCTTGACTTGTAATACAAACATTAGAAGTAAAAATCACAATGCAATGGTATCTTGTTGTTAGCCTGGGGCTAGATAAATGGGTTTAAAAAATATATGACATATTAACAAATATGTTTTGCATGGAGGTGCGAGCGTGTGTTAGCAATTAGATTATTGATAACTAGATGTACTCCGCCTGTGTTAGTCCCAGTTTATCTCGTTCCTCCGGCAATTTGGGGTTATACTTTTTCTTTTCACAATGATAGTAAAAATTCATCATTTATTTACAACCATTTTGAAATAATAAATACAAATTTATATCGGCAACAAGCTTCATAAAAAATATCATGCCCTAAACGAATTAACCGAATAAACAAATGTTTATACTTAATGTTTCAGCTGTATTATTGTGAAGTTCATTTGAAATCAGCCTAGCAGTTTTTGTGTGAAGGAGTAGAAACATCCAAACTTTTGTAATCTTATAGCATAGGATAATATGTCCTATGTTATGGTGTATGGCAGTGTCTTTGCAGCATACTAGACATTAAGGATGTGTAGTTAAATATATTAATAGTTGCACCCCAGTGATAGCAATGGTATATTCCATCTCCATCTGGATTTACGGGAAAAATTATGTTAAATCATACATACATATACATATCCATTATCAAGAGAGAGATGTCGGACCCAGTGAGCTCCTCAACTTGGACAATTGTGACCAGTTTAATGAAATGTGTAATTATATTTTTTTTATTTGTAATGAGAAAATTCAATTCAGTTGCATTCATTTCCCAGAGGGCTAGCAGAGAGCATAATCAATCTATACTAATATTAGAAGGCTGAAGAGTTTGTTTGTTTGTTTGAACGCACTATTCTCAGGAACTACTGGTTTGAAAAGAAAAAATATTTTTGTGTTGAATAGACCATTTATCGAAGAAGGCTTTAGGCTGTATAACATCATGCTGCAACTATTAGGAGCAAAGAAATAATATGAAATAAATGTCTTAAGCCAGTTAAAAACAGCTCCCTCAACTAAGTTTAGTTAAAATCAATTCTGTCTTTATTTTGCAACATATTGGATGCAAGAGTACAACTTGAGAGTCCATAGTATACCACCTACCACAGTGCGCCCACATACAAATATTATGTAGGTGACATTGTATGTGTTTTCCAATTATGTAATTGAATAGGTAGGTTAACTTTTATTTGTGTTTTGTAATTAGCTATTAAAGTTATTTGTACAATATTTTATGCTAGTATGCTTTTAAAAAAGGCTTTGAGTCATTTCTATGAATTGTTATCATTATTTGCACATACATATTGGTAAACAACAGCGATCAAATTGAGCAAACAATGTTTTAAATAAATATTAGACTTTGTATTAAAACAAACATAGGAAAAACAACTTCTTTGTCAGCCTTGAGATTGACAATTGTTGAACAGCTGTTGAATATTGAAACAAATCTAGTATGGTTTTCATGGAAATGCATCAGCCGGCATTACTTAGTACATTGTATTGTATTTTTAACATGAGGCGCATCACATAGCATATTCAATAAAATTATTATCAAATTTATTAGTGCCTCTGCCTACTCCGCTTTGGGATTAGAAGGTGTGAGGTGTATTTATTATTTTATTTTTTATTTGTTTACAAAAGTTGCATTGCATTAGATTGCAGTGTTAAAAAGTATAAAGAAAAGTCAAAATCCTTTATTTCATTGTTATAAGTGCTATAACATACAGTACTATATAAATGTGTCTGGGACTTTTAAATAGGGAAAACCTGTGCCAGATAAAACAGAACTCCTCCGAAGAAATTATTATATTTAGTTAAATTATGATAGTAAACATATGGTTCACAATTAACCCACTTGTATACTTAATGTATGGCTTTGTATGAATTATTTTTTAACTTGATCAGTGGGTGTTACTGTTGTAATATGTGGGATGTGTGGGTTGGTTGTTGTTAATGGATAAAACATTGACTTATGTACAACTAGCTGACCGGGCAAACATTGTTTTGCCAAAATGCATTATTGACAGTGTTTCTCTGCTATTATGTACATTTTAAACTTCCTGGAGAATTATTCTTATCTACTAAAGAAATATCAAAATTCATTGCATAGTTTTAAAGATCTGAGCATACATAGGAATGGGCAGTGGGAGGTGACTTTATTAACCGACTTCAAATAAAAAGGAGGTTCTCAATTTGTCTGTATGTATAATTAAAAAAAAAATTATGTATATTTTTCCACTATGACACTTTATTTCAATAATATTACAGATTTACAAGGAAACTCACATTTATGTTATTAGTAGGATTAACAGGAAATGGTTAGTTACTAAGATAAATTTAAAGATTTCCTTGAATTTGTAACAGTTTTCTGACAAATTGTAACATAATATAGGCAACAAATTTTTTTTTCTGTCCTGGACTCGTGATTTGTTGCATTCTAACATATAGGAGCTCAACAAAATAACATGTCACACATACATACATAGAAGATGTACACTTCATGTCCGTCTTCATTATCTTAATGTAAATATGGGCATTGAGTTACAAGTTCAGCTTATAGCCTGAACCTATAAACCTAAATCATGGCACAAGTCAAACCATGATTAAGAAAACGCTTCTAACATTCATATTTCATAATAGTTTAACTGCCAACCCAGTGCAATAAATATATCCAATTCTAAAGTATTTTCTTATCCCATTCCAGTCCGGGTGGGAGTCAAGCTCGGTAGACATGAACAGCTCGCCGCTGAACCCGGAGGCGCCGGCCTTCGTGCCAGTGGGCGTGGCGGGCGACGTGCTCCTGGCGGAGTCGCCGCGGAAACCTCTGCCCATGGATGACATTGAACTGCCAGACGTGGAGAAGTTTCACACCGAAGCCGATGTCAGGCCCAATGAGCTCCTCGACTTGGACAACTGTGACCAGTTGAACGGACACCATGTATGTTGAATTTTATTTGCGGTGTTTTTGTGACATTTAAAGACAAAGAATACATGTGAGGAGGTTAGAATCAAAACGTATTAATTTACTTTTCTTCCCCTAAGGATTTTCGTTCATTTTCAAATATATAACTTCACTACCATGTACTATTTTTTTTTTTTTGAGAAATAATAGATTTCATGTATATGTACAAGGGAATGGGTTGTTTATGGTTTATAAGAGTAAAGGGCCTAAGAGTAGTATAAGTTTTCCTCTTTTTTCATAAAATTTGGTT
>SJJU01000954.1:0-82362 GCA_012932125.1 Conopomorpha cramerella
ATATATATATATAATTGAGACATTCTTGACTGTCCACTAAAAAGCGGTCAATTTACATAATTTCCCAGTCGGACGCACCTGCCTGCTTTGGTCGAGCACCGTTTCGAGTTTTTGTACACCTACTTTACTTTAACACTGATAAAAATCTTCTTAACTCATTCGAGTTGTGAGGAAAACAGCGGGCAGGCTTTAGTTTCGGTTTCCAATGGTCTTATCTTACTGTACAAATATTGTATCGCCAAAGTTTGTTTGTTTGGAAGGCTGCATGTTTGTTACTACATATTTCATGCGAAAACTACTGTATGGTTTCTAATGAAAGTATACAATATTATTTACTAGTGGACGCCCCACGATTTCATTCGCGTAGTTTAGGAGTACCCTACATCCCAAATTTCAAACGTCTAACTTGAGCAGTTTAGATTTTTTTATACAAAAATAATTCCCGTCCGTTCCCGTGGGAATTTCAGGAATTGCTTTCTTAGTGCACCCCTATGGTACCTAAGCTACGTCCGTACCAAATTTCAAGTGTCTACGTTTTCTTACTCATTCACTCCTGCATGTGCATGGTCTCGAATAAAAATTCTAAACGTAAGTTTAGAATTGCAAGTCTCGTCGTTTTTCGTCTGAATTCGAAACTCTTTCGATTGATTATTTTCTGAACGAAATAGCGTGAGCGTTTAAGCCAGTACTAATAAACTATGTTTTTTTTATTAAGCCGATTGAGAGTTTATAATATATTAGATCGTTCGTAAAAAACCTGATCGTAATTTCAATATCCCCTCTGGGAGACAACCGTGTTATGTATGTATGTGTAAAATTTTTCGAAAATACTATAATTGTAACCAAAACACAATCCCCACATGTTAACACAGTGGACGTTTATTGTAACGTCCGAGTAAACCAGGATTTCTTCTCCATTTCCTCTGTGTAAAACCCAACCATTTACGGCAATTCCATTCTGACCTTTATCAACTCACAAAACCCTTGCAACTGGCTGTCAAGTAAAACTGGTCAAATAACAATGACCGCACGGAGCAGCCTCTAAACTTCAAGATCTACGGTGTATTTCGAGCGTCTACCCTCTCCCTTCAACACACCAGGCAGGGAAGAGACGGCGAGAAAGTTTTACAACGAAGACTAAGTAGAAAGTTCGCGTAGTAAAGTTTCGGTTCTATATACGTAGACAGGTCAATGGCGTTCTGAGGGAAATAAAGACGTTAAGGAGGCACAGGGAAACCGTGGAGTGTCGCTTGTGACGTAATCTGGGAGATTTTTAAGTGTTCATCTTGAAATATTGTAGGACAAACATTAGGTACAAGTACACGTAAAAAAGATCGGTGAAAGAACAACCTCAAATTCCAAGAGAAAGACAAACCTCAAAAAGAGTTTGAAGAATAAGATTTTTTTTTCACCAAGTTTTTGTCCCAATCGACACAAAGTACAAAAACAAATCCACCGGCCGTTCACCAGTCAATTACTCAAACAATACACAGAAAACTAATATAATTCCCCGTTCGAAATCATAAGAAAGCAATGGCCATCCTGCGCGAGGGAGAAAGAATGATGGATGGTGCGCGCGCGCCGATCCCGTGTTCTAAGTTCGGCGACCATCAATTATCCTCTCAACAGATATTGTGTTTTCATCAATTACATTATGGACATTTGCTTTGAATGTACCAGTACTGAGGAATGTGCTCTCAAACTATTCCCAGTTCAGGATGGATAACATTATCAACACTATGGAAAAGGAAATGATGCTGGCCGTCGAGAGTAAAGAAAAAAGAATTCCAATTTCGAAAGTCGGACGATTCTTGTCAGGAAATTATATTAACGATCTCATTACTGTATTGACATTTCTGGAATGTAGACATATACCATATGTAGCACCTAGAAGAATAACAGTACAGTTTACTTACTAAAAGTTGTCGGATTACTACCAATAAAAACAATATTTTTGTGGAGATAAAACGCTATACGGATAAAACACATTTGACCCGTGAATGCAACAGCAGTACAGCTATAAAAAACGTCAATAAATTAATTAGTAACGTTAAACGAGTATAAAAGTTATTTCCAAACAATTATACGGCAATATAAATACAAACTTATAGTGGTACTAATTATCGTGTTCCCGAGAAATATTTCCCGGTACGATTTTGTTTAATTTGAAACTTTATTTATTGTATATAGTTTTAATTCTATTTGTTTATTTTTTGTATACGAAAGCGACTTCTATACGTGAAAAGGTTCATGGATGCGGAGGGAGTAAGAGATTCAGTATCTGTTGAGTGTAACAGTAGTTTCTGCCTACCTCCTCGTAGGCAGGTATTAGGTATAATCAAATGACGGTTCATTGAAATATTTTGTTATGAAACTTTTGCAAAGAACATTGGGCTAGAAGTAATTTATGTATATACTCGTCTACATTATAGGTATATCTCTAGGTAGCAGTGGCAAAAGTATTATTTCAGCTTTCGGATTACCTTTTGAAATGATCTAAGCTTCGCCACTGCTAGGTAGGTAAAAATCGTGTGACGTAGCCTATCCCCTAGGTCTTTTAATTGGTGCTTATAAATCGAAAATATAAAAAGAAAAACTGACTGACTGACTGACTGACATATCAAAGCACAGAACAAACGGCTAAAGTTAGGCTCTTGAAATTTGGAACGAACGTAGCTTAGGTGCCCTAGGTGTGCACTAAGAAAGGAATTCCAGAAATTCCCAATTCCAGTATGGAAAAATCTAAACCGCTCAAATTAGACGCTTGAAATTTGGGATGCAGGTACAACTAAACTACGCGAATGTAATCGCGGAGCGTCCACTAGTTATATATTTTTTTCTTGAAAGGTGGCCAGCATACAAATTTCTGTCTAAATCTAATTACAAATGACAACATTTTAGGTAATGTGTGTTCAACTGTGTATAATGTGTTCTGTATCATGAAGTTCCTTATAAATTCTTCTCCCAATGACAAAAGCTCTTTTTGATGTATTTTTCGAAGTTTTCCAACTGTTGAGAACATTGTCTTAAAGTTAACTAACAATGTAACAATATCATACGAAACATAAACTATTTTGAATTACGAGGTCGTCTGTAGTCCAGTTGGTCGGATACTTGACTTGCAACCGGGAGGTTGCGGGTTCGAGTCCCGCTACTGTACGTGTACCAATGGGACTCATTTTCAGTGCTTATGTACGCAACGCAACGTTCGTGCGGTGAAGGACAACATCGTGATGGAACCCGCACACCACAAGGTGTATGAACCCTATAATGGCGATGGGCTCACCCCCTGTCACGTTGGGTTAAATACGCTTGGTGAATCCGGGGGCACTCGCTTAGCAAGTGCCTCTGCCTACCCCGCTTTGGGATTAAAAGGCGTGAAGTGTATTTATTTTTATTTTGAATTTTCGGTCTTACGCAGTTATGTCATTTGTGCATCCCTAAGACCAAGAACGCGGTAAATAAGTACACCATTAAATAAGATCATAAGTGAGCTGGTACACAGAAACAAAGCGATTATCGTGCAGTGATATCTAACTGACATGAGAAATGTTCGGACGTCACTTTGCTCAATCCCTCCGACATTCGAACATACTTGAAGGCAATTTATCATGTTTAAGGTATTTTCACCGCGTCTCCATCGTCCGTGTTCGACAGGGACGGAGCTATCTCACATTACGTCTGTCACTTGCATATCGCTTCAATCACACTGAATGTGTAGTTAGCAGTGCCGTGCACACCGTATAGGCAAAAAGATACTGCCTACCTTGGTATTTTGGTTATCCGACCTAATAATAGAGTTATTGCTAGATCCTTTTTTTGTTGTACTCACGACATAGGCTAACGAAGAACCTGTGTTTTGTGGGCGAGTAGATATTTTCGTAAAAACAAGTTACCTATACATAGGTGTCAATCCTTGGGGATTACTGCCTACCTTGTCGTAAAAGCCAGCGCACGCCACTGGTAGTTAGGTTGCCAATTTTGCTATACATCGATAGGAAATATAGACATTCAGTGCATTGCTGCTTCAGTTTACTGAATCGCATATTTGACTGAAACAAAAAAACAGAAATGTAGTCATTCCTTCAACAATTCTGTCGCAAAGTCACAGGTGTGTGAAACTTGTGATATAAAAAATGCTTAATCGTGGACATTGTTTTTCAAAGATCGTTTAGACACCGGCCATATATTGAAATGCTTGTGTATAACAACAAATCGACAGTATAGGTAAATATATAACGCCTATATTGTATATATTTCATAATCATCATCATCAGCCCATACTTGTCCACTGCTGGACATAGGCCTCTCCAATTGCACGCCACTGTGATATCGTTTATCTATTTGACCCTCGAATTTGAAATATCGTTTATCGATATATAAGTCAGACACAGTGACATATTTTATCGCTGATTAGTGACTTAAATGTGTCAATTACTGTTAATATTATCGCCCGCCGGGGATATCGGCCGAATTCATTTGTGACCCCGAGACGCACCGTGACATTACGCGCCAGATTATCACTGACTACTGTTTACTAGTAAAGCTCATAATCATATGTACATGTACCACGTAATAATAATTGAGCGTTTGTGGCCTAGCGGTGGGTATTTGGAGCTAAAATGTGGAGGTGCTGGGTTTTAAACCGGCTGATGTGAACAATGTGTGTGTACAAACCCTATAACGGCGATGAGCTTTTCTAAATATGGGTATGACTCTGGGTGAACTGTAGGCATTTGCTTAGAAAATGTTTCTACCTAATGTGTGAACAGAATTTCCATTTTTTAAATATTTTATGCATCATTAGAACGCGTCTCGTAAATAACTTACAACAATGTAGTTAACTTAACGTATGTCAGTCTTCACTTTCATTTAGCCGCGTGGTTGTAAATTGAGCTAGATATGCACACATTTAAAATTATTTTTGGGGATAGATACTGCATTCTGTATTCACTATTTCACTGCAGTTTTACTTACGGTCGACGAAGAGGTTTGATGTCTTCAATGTATCGAACATTTTCAGTTCTTCCTGTGAAAAGATGGGCAGGGAATTTCTTGTTAGTTCATCTCCCCTATGACAAAGCATCCGTACCACATGCAGCTTTTGACGCTTTCCAAGTGTTGTTCCAATATTCTTAAAGTGAAGTAACAATGTAACAAAATGGCCCGGCACAAATGTACATGTCAACAGAGCAATGAAAATTGGTCTTCACAGGACATGCTTTGCTTAGTTTGAAAATCAATTTATATCCCAGAATGATCGTTGTAATTTATGTTACCTTACAGAAAATAACTAAATAAGACATCAAGAACGTTGTTGTTATATTGTGACAAGTACAAAATAACATTAAACTAATGGCATTCATAATATATGATTTAACCTTATGTTGCTGGACCAGATTATTTTCCGACAGTACCTCGACAGTACAACTTATAAAACCTAATTTCTCATACGTTTACATTTAAAGCGTTCAAGGGCCTACTTATAGGGAAGCAACCGAAACTCTTGAGCCAACAGAACTGTTCGTCTCATTGTTGCATCGTGTAAACATTTACCTAGTCGCAGCTCAATCAGTCAATCCTGCGCATCCTCGACCGTGACACCGTAGAAAATGGCCCCAAAAATATTTGAACAGTCAGCGCCCGTAATAAACCGGGAGCGAGTCGAATCTACCGGGCACAGCTTAATAAAAACATCGGGACACCATCCCGTCCGGTCTGTGAAGGGAAAAAACAACATCCTACCAAAATAACCGATAGAGTTACACGCGGCAGAACTAATTGGTACGTCACTAAAAACCCTAACACCCATTTATGGAAGAAACAACAAAGGAAAAAAAAACAATTCTGATTTGATACAACTCTAAAACAAAAACTGTTTATAACGAAATTTATCTTGGATTTTTTTTTTATTTCAATCCGCGAATGCCAGTTTACAGGTTTACAGGTGTCGCTTGACGCTATCAGTCGACATACCGATATACGAATCGATATAAATGTCGATCGCTTTGTAGAAACACCTGTGTATTGCGTACCCACTTATAAATATGTAACCCCCATTGTCCAAGAAGAGATGTGAACTGAAGACTTGCTAACAAGGGTCCACGGAAAAAAACCTCTTGAATATCTTTCGGAACAATAGAGTGGAGAGGTCTGAGAAGCAGGTAGAATAAATTTCCTATTGTCATGTGATTAGGACGAAATCTGGGTACAACTGAATACCGAAAATTTCTTTAAATATTTGTATTCAGAATGGTACGTAGCATCTGTGTTACTCGCTTAATGACTTGTTTTCTTGCTCCCTTTCAACGCATACGTAAGCACAGTTTTGTCTCGACAAGTATTTTCTGACGACATCTCCAACTCAAATTCGAGACATCTCGAATTTCAAACTGCGTCGTTCGTTATTTCAAGAATTCTCGTTTTAAAATCTTAATAAATAAAGATTGTTCAACTGACTAATTGATAAGATTGTAATCTTCAAGTTGAATGTTTTGGATAGCCAACCATACTGCGGGCTCCGTGGAATTGTCGTTTTGAAATGGCGGCCTGTGTCGCTCGTATATCCGTTTCCTGTATGTAATGCGGCAACCTCAGACAACTCCCACCCATACACATCACAAGTCAAAAGCGTCTTATCAAGCCTCATAAATACCGCCAATCGACTCGGTAATCTGCACCCCAAATCGCCGATCAAAGACCACTTCCAACAACTGGGCGGATCCGTCTACCTGGTCGTGTGACGTGTCTATTTAGACATCAAAATACGTCTTTTTTGTTCGCTATATCTGTGAAACTAGTTTCTCGAACACAAAAACAGTGTGCTTTGTTACCGCCTTTAATGATCCTCGACACATTTTTCGGCAGTTTCTGCGAATGCGCCCGCGCAGGGGTCCTGCGTTGAAAAATGGCGTAAGCTGTCAAATGGGGTGTAATTTACGTTTCTCTTTTGACGGTAGACGTGACAAAGCCTACGCGGTTGTAACTTATACTGGCAAGGTGTTTGAGGTGATCGCAACCGGATAGCGTGGTTACGACCAGTTTCGCCGAGGCTTTTAAATGTTCCATTTTCAAAACAATTTTAACAGTCGTAATGTCAGCAAGCTTTTTTAGAAACAGTAATAAGGCACCCGGCTGGAGTTGCTATAAATTAAAGTGTCATACAAGAGTCGATGGCAAATAAAAAAGCGTCCGTATTTGCTTTCTCGAGTAATTGTTCAAACATTGCCCTCGTGCAATCTGTGCAGGATTCACGTTTATGTTTGCCCAGATTCTGTATGTCAACTCACTACTAACGAGAGCATCCTGTCTGAATGTCTCTTTGAGATTAGATAATGTTACAAGATACACTTCTTTAATTTAAAATAGTTTTGTGACTGACTCCGCCTTGGATGGAAGGAAGCTTTTACCGTTAGGAAAACTTAAAAATAGTGGTTTCTGCATCAAATTCATTCATTTAATGAGCAGTTTAAGAAAAATCTACCTATCATAAATATTGTAAATGGAAAGAGATGCACCCGCGTTAATATATGATGGTTCGTCTTGTGGGAAGTTTTTTGTTTTTTTAAATAAATCCACTCATTAGTTAATTAGTACTGTTATGAGCATTTTTTTCTTTTATCAACACACTCAATTTTTACTAGTGAAAATTATCCTCCTCCCAACGACTTACTCTTGCACACATGAACAAGACAAAC
Source organism: Conopomorpha cramerella (assembly GCA_012932125.1). Lineage (NCBI taxonomy): Eukaryota > Metazoa > Arthropoda > Insecta > Lepidoptera > Gracillariidae > Conopomorpha > Conopomorpha cramerella. The sequence goes on from SJJU01000954.1 coordinate 7,698, forward strand.
GATCTCGTACCAGATCACCAGATACACTTAGCTAGAAACCACAAGAAAAAAATCTTAATAGTAAAACGGTCAAGTGGCCGAAAGTACTGTTGACCAAACACGTCGGGAATCGAAGCTGCACTCCGCTGCACTACTCGAAGGCGCCCACGCGCATTCCTACCACTAAACTGGTTCTAAATACACTGCAGTCACTTCATCAGCTATTAGTAGTACGGATTAAGTGGGTGCCTATTTGGCTTCATTTGCTTCGGCGATGGCTGCACGCACAATTTTGCCGTAGTATTCTGAATCGTGTAGGGGAAAGGACAATGTATAATGTAAGGCAGTTGAATACGTTTTTTTTAAGATGGTGAATAACGTAAGTAGTGAAAGAGTGACTTATTATTAAATCAATGGTTTCGAGTGTACCGAAACACAAGTAAGGAGCCAAAATAAAATCTTTTAATTGGTACATTACGCTTATAAAATACGCTGAAAATTGTCGTCCAGTAAATATTTTAATGTATTATTATTATCACCTAATAAAATAAATATTTTGATTGAACATTGCACCGAAAACTTTTCCAAAAACGACCGGAAGACCCATCTTAAAGTAATCCTGACTCCAAGAAACCTATATCAACGTCAAGATAATAATAATGTCCAAACAGAGAAGAAACAATATTAGAGCAAGGCCCTAACTAGAATTCCATACTACACTATCAAAGGATTCTATACCATATTCCTTATGACACACGACTTCTTCTTCTATGTGTAAACGGAAGGCATGTTAGCTTAAAGTTTGTTCAGAGTCAGTAGCTAGCGCAACCACGCTAAATGACAGGACAAACCATAATTATCACCCGCGGGTGTATTACGCATCATAGCAAGGCGTCTTCATGGTTTTCCTATGATCGCGGTGTTAACAGAAGGGTGGAGGGGAACGATTCTAAGTTCTCTAAAGAAAACTTAACGCTGATTTGTACGCAATACGTAATAGACTGCTCGACACTACCAAAATAAACACAAAAAGCTGTGCCTTTTCGTTTGTTTCCGAGAACCACTAAACAAAAGTTTCCAATCAGTTTAAACGTCAAATACCTATAAACATTTTTATTATTTAAGGTATTATTATGGTGTTATACCATATACACTGAAATAACATAATACACGGTCTCTCGTTACTTTCCAATTCTCTGGCCGCGAGCGATGTATTAAAATACTGTTCCTTTATATTTATGGCTTATAAATGCTGTGTACAGCAGAGTGCTGAGGAAACCATAAGGGTTCACCGTATCCTGACCTCTGCTGACGAAAATACCCAATTGCATTTGAGGCCAGGTTATTTGCGAAACTGCTTCGCTCGCAAAGTCCTGTGAGTACACGGGCCCTGAAAAGCAAGTGCCCACCGTTGTACTTTCTTTGGGTTTTGATTATAATGAATCTCAGTAGATACCTGCTTTGAATAAAAAGCGGTGTCTTCTTCGGGGAAGAGAGTAATCGCGCCTAATATAACTTCCATTTACCTACTACAGCATAAAAATTGCACCTGCTATTACGGGTTTACGATCCTCCAGCGACTCATCACCATTCTGATTGTTTTTGTTTTTTTTTTTTAAATCAACCATCCAAAAAACCGACCAGTATTTTTTTTTCGGATCGATCGTCGTCCACCAGCGACAATAGTTTTTAAATTTAGATCTGTATCTTCGATTTTGTAAGCCTGTCCACGCAATGAAATTTTTAAATCAAGAACATATAAAAAAAGTCTTTACCCTTGCTTGCTTACTCCTGGATACGCTGTATTTGAACAAGTGGCTTAAGCTAAATACTGAATGCCCTTTTGAATGCGTATTGTTCTGATGTACACATTGAATAGGATATGACAGTTTAAATGATGCACCAACAAAGGACTCAAGCAGTTATTTGAGATTATTTCGTAAAGGAAATTCTATGAGAAAAAGTACCTGACTTGTTCTATTCTGTATTTCTGGAAACGGCTCATTTGTCCGACTAGTTTTAAGAATATGCTCTACGTTATTTTTGATATTGCTCTTTATACTGAGCTATGAAAATCCAGTATTCAATAAAGGCTTTTAGGTATTTTAATCTGGAATAATCGATAGGTATATCCCAGTAAGGAAACCTTTAATAACTTATTCCAATTTGCGCACTCGGCACTTACTAAAAAATAATAGATACACGAATAAGCTATTTTTCAATTTGCTCCAAGATAAACCTAATTTTTTTATGTGTACTACAAAGTACAAACTTTCTTGAAATTCTCTCACTGTCATCCTAAAAGTGTTTCTCGGAACGAGAGCTTTACCAAAGCACATATTTAAAAGCCCAAGACTACAGTAGCTTATTGGTATTTGGGATACTGGTGTCCAAAATAAATATTGATTTTTCTTAAACGCAACCAGCTACAACTAGTTACTTACCTGTGACACTTTTTCTATATCGACTCTATTAGATTCTTCTAGGGGTTTGTTTAATTTCACAGCATACAAAAAAAAGTAAAAAAAAATACAGTAGTGTTTCTCTCTAAACATAAATTTGTGCGACAAAAATCCGTTTTGTTTCCGTAAATTCGAACGACTGTGAAATTAAATCGTTTGGAGCATTATCCAAAAAGCTTCGAGCTTTCACCGGCAGCTAAGCAGGCAGCCAGTGTAAATATTGAGCGAGGTAGTAAGCTGCATCGGCGCGCGACGTGGCAAACTCGTTCGAGCCCTAATATTTGCTTGTTTGCTTTGGAAGAATCGACGTAATAATGCGTTCTAGAGATGATACATTGTGTAATTTGGAACACGTTTTTTTTTTTTGAACAAACAATCCCAATCAAGCTTTCATTTTGTTTCAAGACGCCAAGTTCCGCAGTAGGGGCACTACTAGGTACCACAGTTCCAGGTATTTTTTTCTCCCTTTTTTACAAAGTTTAGTATTGGCGGAACCTTTGTGCACTTGTCATAAAAAAAACAATATTTAAGCGTACCGCCATGTATTCTAAAAAGCAACAACAAAAATAAAGATTCTTTACCTACACGTTCACTCGACAGTGTACCATTGCCGCTAAAGCCGCAAACTATATAAGATGGGTATAGACGATGAGAAAACTGTTCATTACAGACATACACACCGGTACTAACCCGTAAAATAATCAACAAACGCTGCTTCTTTGGAGTTTATAGCGAGCTGTATAGGTAACAGTCGTGGCCAATTGCACCTTCCTACTCACTACCTGAACTTGCACCATTGCCTTCTTTACTTGGTTACTTCTTTGGTACAACGCTACGCGAGCATCCACAGCGCTATCTCAACCCGCACAACCATTGTTTTTTTTTATGTACGAAGGTCCCGAGTAAGGCTCGTAACGAACAAAGACAACTAATAATGTAGAGCTGGCCGAGACCGCGATTGTACTGTCCTAAGGCTGGTGATAAAGTCGCCGCATCTTCAGACGTTTGTTGCAAGACCAACTTAGCCGCGATTCCTAGTGATGGGACACGCGTGCTATCGATTCAGACGAGTATTAAATTCACGTCTCGCAAAAAAAAAAATATCTTTCACGTGTTATTACTTGCACCGGCATGCAATTAGTATTCAACTGTGTAATAACATAATAGTGAACCTCCAAACGACTTTATAATTTTTTTCCTCATTAAGAATTTGATTGAAGTATTCAATTTAATATGGCGAGAGACGAGCCCCGAGTGGCAACATTGCGACTCGCAGAGTCTGAGCACAATTAAACTTTAATAGTTTTCGCGTGATTGTTAACAACAATCCGATATCGACATGACTAATAAAACCATCAAACCAAACGGCCCGGAACAGCACTAACGCCTTTCTTCTCGTCCATAATGGCTGGGGCGTGGAGCATCGTGCCCGTGAGTCCTAAAAAACGAGCACCAAACTCGAAACTGGTACCTCTATATTGTTATTATCATGTGACGAGAGATGTGTAATAGTCATACCCGGTTTGTGCGCGTGGATTGATTGATTGATGCGATTGATGACCCGACCGCCCGTGAACGCGAAATGGCTACTCGAATTTGACGGGACTCCTTCGTGTCTCGTTTGGCAAATTGGACGTTTTTTATATCCTCATTGTCATAAGGAAGTGAGACGCTTAGTGTGAATAAAGTCAATATCATTAGCGAATTGGTCATTTGAATGGAAAAATGTTGTATTCGAATAGTACCGACACAGTAGTAGGCGAGTGAAGATAGCGCCAAAGGTCGAAGATGCAAATGCATATAATTAGTTTGATCACGATTGCGCTCTGTATGTTATTTGATTACGGCCGCCTCCCTGGGCTCTCTATAATTTAGTATAGATTGAGTTATTAGTGGGTTTCTGGGCATGTCTTTATAGGAATAAATGAGTGCGTGGGCGTTAATCGAGATAACTCCGTATTCAAGTGCGGCGGTCGTTAATGTAGTTTTGATATCGTTACATAATACAACGTGACTCGGTACTTTTCACTGCATCTCTTATGAGGAAGACATTGTAAAACAGAGTAGTTATAAACAGAATAATATAATTAAATGTAAGCAATATGTACATATATACAAATTAATACTTACAGTATGTTAATGCAAGGGACAATATTTTTTTGTGGGCGTGTATTTGTCGCTTTCTTAAGATCCTCTTGAATTGATTAAGGGCTTTTTATTCTCTCATTGTAAGGTAATTACTGCATGTCTTTATCGTATGTAATGATCAGGGATTAACATGTTCTGACGTCCCGTGATGGGGCGAGGATGACGAGGCGGTTCGGCCGATTGTGTTGCTAGAATACAATCTTAATGGTGTTCCGGACATTACAGTGATTCGGGGCCCGTCTTTTTTTGTGTCACCGATACTCACCGGCCTCTCATCTCGGCCGTCGGAAACCAGTATCATACCTACGACCGAATTTATGGGCACTTTCATCGGTTCTCCGAACACGTCTCACGGAGACTCTAAATTGATACATCAACGGGTTTCGTTCGACGCAACATGAGAAAAAATAAATAAATGGCCCAATGAAAAAGTGGTACCAACAGTGAGAGCAAGTTGATGTTTCCTTTATAGGCGTCTAATGCTAGTATAGTTATATGAGCTAACGGATACTTCAATGATTAAATTTTCTTGTGAAGGAGGTGCAGCGTCATCGTCTGCTTGTTATGCTGCTGGCCAGGGCTCAAGGGCTCGCCCTAATGATTCCGTGATTTGCCCGTCCGCCGGCTTAAAAAGCGATTAATACAGCTTCAAACTTTCTAAATGTCCATTTATAAATATACTAAGAATTGAATTTCAACACCGATAAAATAACCAGTATATTATTTGCTCCTCGCCTTTTTGTATTTATTTCCGAAGCGGCAAAGCAGAGGCTCGGTGAATAAGTACATCGGAACCAGAATCGAGCCAGTTGGTCCCCATTAATTGCACCGCAAAAGAAAAATACATCTAAACAGAGAAAATTGGAGGTCGAAGCTTGCCACGAAACGAGTCCTAACGAACTTAAATACTTGCCCTTTTAATCTTTTTCTACTCTCTGAAGACAGCATGTCTGCGCACGAGAGTGCCTTCGGGCGATTCGGGTTTTTTATCTCAATGTGGTTGCCCTCGTCTGGGCTTGTTCTTGTGGGTAATGGCTTCATTATAGCACTCGGAATCTTGGGAAGGAGCAAGAGAACCGTTTACAAAAATTGGCATCGGGGTAACCCTTCCATTTTCTGATTGACTGATGTTTCGAATCTCAATTCAGAGGCGGCGCACTACCCTAATTGTTTGGTTAGTTCCTCCTGAGTTATTACGCAATTATTACCTGGCAAGTTTCAGTTTTGAGTTGAGTAAAGTCCTGTTTTCGATAATTTTGCGGTTCACTCGCGGAGATGATGCCGTGTGAGTGCAATTAGGTTTCCAGTGAATTCCGGTGGCAGGATTTTGTGGAAAAGCAAGGGATTTATCGGGTAGACGTGCGCGAGTCCCACGCTCGAGCTTTATTTCAATTATTATTCATTCAGCTGAATTTACTCGGAACATTGACAAACTGATCCATTAAGTGCCACTTAACCGTCATGGGTGTTCATTTTATCTTACCGCAAGAAATGACAGTCCTCCCTTATAAATTCGACGCATAATTACTGGAGCCTCGAAATTTCTTACTTTAGGAGCAGGTTTTAACCGCGATTAATTTTTTTACGCCTTTTAATCAGGTATGTTGGGTGGTGTGGTCGGGAGATCGTTTCGGAGAAGCCGCCACGCCGCGCCGCGGAGCGCCTCGCTACTGTTCACACGTAAAACTCAATCTTCACTTTATTCATCTCAATCAGGCCCAATAGCGAGAAACATTTATATTACGAGCACAAAACAACATAAATCTACGTGTAACTTGTGTTTATCTCTATTCATTCCATTGAAAAGGGCACGATAAATATAGTAAAGTACAAGTCCTGCGATTGAATTGTACATTTCTTAATAAATGCGAGTTGCCCGAGCAACAATGGACACACGATCGTCTACGTGTGTCGGCTGAATGTTATCCGACGTTGGAAAATGATCTTTATTACTTAGTTATTGTGTGCTATATTTATGTGTTACTAATCATTGTAAACACCTGTCGATAGATTTATCGATACAAACACCTTGTTTTTCCGCCACTTTTCTCGACACTAGTTTTTATTGTCTTTCTTTCTTTATGTTATGTCTTCATTTTGAATTATAACTAATTGGGTGTGGGTAGTTTATCGATTGTTTCGTGACCATATTTAGGTGATGTTATTATTAAAGTTGTTCGAAATAGTAGTAAGAGGCTAATGTATAATATGTGTATAGTAAAATATGAAAACTGCATTCCAACACCCAATTAAGACATGCGCATGCGTCTCGCGGCATCGCATCACTATTACGACGGGTGTGGGCGCGATGCGATCTCGATCGCTTTAGATCGTTCCGAGCGATAGCCAGTGCGAATATGTCATTATCGAATATAAGCTCGGAGCAGTTAATCTCAAGAGAGCTATACTAAGATACGATAACTTTATATTACAGTAAAAAAAATGCCTCGGCGACTTCACAAATACGAGCCCACAAGATTTCAACTTGAGCTGTCATAATTTGCTGCATTACTTATGTATTTTGCAAGCTTACGAATAATTTTCCAAACAATTAAGAGTTCCTACATAAAATACACTGACGATATAATTATTAAAGGAATCACCGTCTTATTCCGTCGTAATAGAGAGTACCGCTCATGCAGTGTGTCATGAAAAAGGATTATCTCACTGGCGATGGAAAAAAAAAATGATATTCGCTTGCCAGCAGCAATTTGCAGTACGCTGCACATTGACAACGTGACATCTAAAGAGAACTGGTTTGATGATTCCTATCTCCGCGTCGCCTTTTGCGCCTTCTAGCAAGTACCTACGTAGAGCGAGTGTCCTGAGCTGGCGTAAAGACCCACACTTACCAAACACCTCAAGGTACCTAAGGACCAAGTTACAATTATTTTAATACGCGAGAGCATAACGTGATCGCTACTGTGTAATAGCATGATAATGTTATCCGATACGTAGGTACGTAAAACGATTTGTCGGATTCTTCTTGTAAATAGTTGGAATAGAGATGGTGCGTAACTAGTTGTCTTGCGGTTGCTAGCTCGGGCATAATACGGGGTGGCCAGCAGGACATAGAACAAATACGCGCTATGATTGGCTGTTTAGTCACGCTTCGTGCGATTTATATGTCTTGTCGCTTCTTTGTTGAAGCGCTGTGCTAGGGCATGTGGGGTAGGTCTCATTTGTTCTACAGTATATGACGTAATTCGGATGTCCGTCCATTTCTTCGAGATTTTTGGTCTATAGATGTGCTCCATTGTAGACCATATCGTTGCTTTGGGTTCTTTAGGCTTTACTGGCTTCGGTGGTCGTAATCGTTTACCAAAGGTACATTGTAGAGAATTGATATATTTACATATTATTGCAGACGTTACAAAATTGACGATGGCAAGAAACTTAGTGGTAGTGTGGTAGTATTTCCAGATAACCTAGTAATGTATTTGACCACCAATATAATAGTTGTAATTGGATCTTTCCACAAAAATATTGATCTGACATTACAATTTCTTTCATTTTACACGATCCTGTTGTAAATACAATTAAAATATAAGTACATATGATTAGAACTTCATCTTTCTTTTTCATTAATTCGTTTAGCAAATCATCCTAGTTTTAAGAGTAAAATTTGAGAATAAGTTGATTGTGTTTAAAGTAATAAAATACTTGCCCTGAAACAAAGATGGGTGAAAGAGTTAGTATGCAAGAAGATTTATCGTTCGAAAACACTGATGTATCATTTACGAACATATTTCTTTGAAAAACAGGTTCCACTGACACCCTTCCACCGTTATGAGATGCGAATTATTTCATAAAACTGTCGTTCGGATTCAAAAGAATCGACTGAATAATTTGTTAGTACAATTTATTATACTACGGTATTACAGAACAGCGCTTAAGTGAATTTTAAAACAAATTGTGTGTAGAAAATACAGCGTAATTCCGTATCATGACGTTATTGAACCAATGAAAGTAATGCTCAGAATTTTTGTCCTTTTCTTTCTCTGGAAAAAATGGGAGATAGAAACTTGCTTTATAGAACAAATGAAACACCCAAATTGTAGCATGTAGTTGGTCATATATATATGCCATGTTTTACATCAGTATATTTATTATTAAAGGTTATAATAATTGGAATAATCACTAAAGCGCAAAGCGAGTAGTCACAAGATGGCGGTCAAACGCTTGTAAACTGTGTTAAAAATAAAATTAAAGCAAAGTCAAACTTCACACACCTTCTTACTGCAATTCGTTACTTTCCCGAGTCGGTAGAGTTTAATTCTCCTCTCAATATTAATGTATGCAAGTTGTTAATGATTAACAAAAGCGCCAGCCCCAATGTGACAGACAGCGCCATATCAAAAACCCATTAAACCCGATCCCGTTCGCACCGTCCAATTTGGCCGCCGAAAATGGTAAAAAGTCGTCAGCCACTGCTACACGTACGTCCGTCCGTTTCTTTGCGAGCGGAGAACCTTCGAAATTTTTATAAAATAACTCTATTAAGGCGGTTGCACACTCGCGCCCAGCGCTGTAATGAAAGACGGCTGTATCCGTACGATGTGATAATAAATAGTTTGGTGTTCTTTTTTTCTTGAATGCTGTAGGTGTAATTTTACTTTTATCAAGGCGACAACGGCGATACTTATAGGTTACGAGGTGGTTACTGTCTGGTTTTGCATGAGCTGGGTGTGTTGCGCTCGACTTTACTGGAAAGGTTCAATGTTATATCTTAGCGTGACTGTTTTGTTTGTTTGTCGCCAGCTACATTAGCGCTACCGGGAGGGACGGGTCTTCATCGGGATAATTATCGTCAGCGACATTCCCTATGTTACGTTCCTAGATATAATTAAGATGATGTACTTACACTTACAGATAATTGCTGAAGCTTAGTTCGGTAGTCGGTAATAATTTGCTGTTAACGTCTTTCTATTCGTTCCGTACATTATTATTCAATAACCATTAATAGTTATTATGGAACGAACGATGTACTTAACCATTTAGGTAAGTAGTTACATCTACACTACTGAAAATTATGGGATAGTATCTTCTAGAATAAAATGTTTATTCGTTGTAGGTATTTAATTATGAAATTTTCAAATTAAAGAAATGCTTGTCTTAAATTTCCATACATATTTATATTCATTCTAATACACGTCGTAAAAAAAAATATATCTATCTCTGTTTGGCATATGCCAAATCTTACGTTAGAAAGAGATAACACATTTACAACATGTCCAAAGAGAAACTATCCTAACACGAGTCCTACTATATTTTTTTCAATAAATTCATTGTAAAAACGGTTCAAACAGAAGTTCAAATTAATTAAAATAAAATAGACATATGTAATAATATTTAAGTCAATAACAAAAACCTACATGGCAGTGGCGGGCACGGGCTTTTACGAGAAGGTAGGCAGTAATCCCCAAGGATTGACACCTATGTATAGGTAAAGTTTTTACGAAATATAGGTACCTACATATCTACTCACCCGCAAAACACAGGACCTTCGCCAGCCTATGTTGTGAGTACAACAAAAAAGGATCTAGCAATAACTCTATTATTAGGTCGGTTAGCCAAAATACTAAGGTAGGTAGTGTCTTTTTGACTCTATGCTGTGCACGCCACTGCTGTATGGATATAAAAAAAGCGGAGTGGCGACCGCGGAATGTAGGTAGGGACGCTCGATTTTAAAAAGTCATTACCTACAATGTTTTTATCAACACGTCCTGACGTCTCCATAGCCTAATGATAGGACATAGCATGAATAAATCAGCAGGAAGGAGGCTGATCGTTGATGGGCGCAGGCGTGAGTGGCTTTTTGTCACCCCGTGTGTAACACGCCTTATTTTTCATATAGTCGCCGTCAATTGAATGATTCCATAACAAATATTTAGTTATTTATGGGTAAAGGGTAAATGCTATAGCTGGCTATTGGCACGTGAAGCTACCACTGTATATTATTATACTAATATTATTATATACTATTGGCCATTTTGCTTAACGGAAAATAGTTCTTTGTTCTATCGCTCAGAGTTCATGTGGCCAATTACTTTAGATCAGCCAACAATCCTGTAGCAACCACCTTTTTAACTTATAAAATTAGTTGTACATTATTTTATTTTCACATATCAACTGACAAACTCTATGGATTCAAAACGTAGTTTAAAAAGAGGCTGTACTGAGACACTCACAGTAAGTCGCGGCTGACACAGCATTCAGCATTAAAATTATACTATTAAAAACTCACGGAAACGTCAATGGACGTCCACTATACAATGTTTTATTTCCATACGAGTGATTGTCCAGGGACTTATGATGGAGTTCCTTTTTTTTCTTTAACTAAGAGATATTAACACTGTGATGTCATGTAAAAAAGCTGGTAATTTCCAATGCGTTGGGAACGACGAACGAGCCACTGGCATCTCGGCAGCTTTGATGTTTCTATTGAAGTTTTAATTTTATGATGCCCTCTACTCTTCTGTCAACTTTATTCTCCAAGCGGTTTTTTTTAAAAATACTTTAGTGAATACAGTTTAGCTTAGCTGAAGTTGGTTGAGACGTGAAATAAGATTGTTAGAAATACTAATTTAAAACTAGGTAACGAAGCCTTTTGATAATATGTAGGTATAGTCACGCCACGTTTCCACAGAAGGGTAGGCAGAGATCCTGGGCCATTTGTCACGATCCTGGAAAATATTTTTTGGCCTCTTCCACATCCATACAACTTTGACTAATATTAAACCATCTTTATTTCAGATGTCACACTGTTATGAACGACGGACGCATGTACTTCAAGAAAAAGTGAGTTCTACAACTTATTTAAATACTTAACACTAGCTGATATAGGACACACACTTACACGAAGCAAAAAAAGAACAAAAAATATCTGAATCAGAATCTACTACAAAATAGATAGATAGATAGATAGACATTTATTTAGTTCACATGAAACACGAGATACACAATGAAACATAGCAACAAATAAAATAACAACAGGACATGAGTATTATTAAAATCACCCATTATTATAAACAAGTAGATTATACTTAATGGTGCTTTCTCAAAAACACCTTTCAACATCTTTGTAAAGGCTAAGGAAGGTGGTCCATACATTTGCAACATGATACGTGACATTGTTAGAAAATTGTCGTTTTATGGATATATAGCTCTTAATATGAGACTTCATTTTCATCAAATACGCATTTCTCAAGCAAGATTATCTTATCAAAGTTTGATCTGGTCTTACATAAATAAAAAAACCAAGTTCTTCACCGAATAAGTTTTTAAGGTCAATATTAATTTGACAGATTGTATCCGCTGTCATTTTGGAAATTACTGTGATCAGCGAACTTAAATCGGACTTACACAGAAAGGCCTCATCCTACACACTTTGCCCGAAATTGAGTTAGCTATACTAGGGCGCTAAGTTAAGACATATCCATCATATAAAAAAAAACATTTACACAAAAAAGTTCCGTACAACCTACTTTTTTTGTACTCTGAATCAATCCACATTCCACATGTATGGCGGGTCAATAGCGCATCCAACTTTAAAGAATCAACTCTTTATCTCCCAAGTTTTTTTTATGGATTGAGTCCTTTCTGTGTAACTACGTCCAATCTATCTTCCATAAACGTAATTTCTACATTCCCTATCGCCATCTCTTTGTAATAAGTAGGTAACACTTACTGATACTTCCTTGGCTTCGGAACGTAGACTTTAGCCCTGTAAATCCCCACTATCTTTGACTGATTCATTTATTTTAGAAAACTCTTCATCGACACCAGTTATCGCCATATGCATAAAAAGCGCTATTCTAACTTTATTAACACCGCGGTTAGACTTTAACCCTGTAAACTTAAGCCAGTGCTTGCACCTGCCTCATTTTACCTTCGGCCGCAACCGACAACGACGGCTAAATTGCATTTTTGACTGAAACGAAGAATTTCAAACATCTTATAACGACTTCTGACATTTCAATGTTGAATTATAAATATATAAAAAAAAACCACTTTTAAAGCGTCTAGACATTGTTGCGGTGAACTTAGTAACATGATGTGTTATTTTATTTTTCTTGGAGGGTTGAAGGAAGTCATCTAGTGTTTTTATAGTTGATTATGTCATATCCAGCTAATTAGTTGATGAGTGTAGGAAAGAATGGGCAATTATTTTTTTTATTTGATGACATAGAGCGCTACGGAATATATCATGACTAGTTCCGCCAAGTTTACTGAAACTGAACCGATATTCTACTAGCATTATTATAATTCACCTGCGTAGTGATATGACGTGTGGTGACGGCGATTAGAATAAACGTGTCACCACCCCAGCCCAACTTGTCCCGTCTTGGGGGTCGAAAGACCGAGGCAACCCTGCAGAGGACGGACAGCAGCGCTCTCTGTGAGTGAAACTACATCACTGCGATCGCAAACCCGCCTGTCAAGCGTGGCGATTATTGGCATTTTCCTGTAATTGATTATACAAATAAATCTTCCTCTGGAATCAGTTCTATTAGAAGAAACAGCATTAAATATCATGCATACAGTCAGCGGGAAGCGATTTTGTTTTATACTACACACATCAAATGTATCTAGGGATCAAGTACATTTTAGAAGATTGCAATCTAGAATATATTTTACAAAAACTGAATTCATTCATAATTTATTCAAAATGTGGTGATAAGTCATTGATACAGGCATGGGGAATTGGTAGGAGACCAATCCAGAAGATTAGATTTGATTTAAATAAATTAGATTTTTTTAGAGCTAAAAAATGTATTTGATCCCTAGACACTTTTGATGTGTGTATGTAGTTATTGTGATACAATATTGCATCAGGGACAAGCCCACCACCACCCAAGCTCTACCTGCCTCTCGGCGTACGGGCCATTCTCTGGATACGTGCGCGTCTACTTGCTTTTGTTATGCGATATTGTCCAACGTGTATCCAAGACCGTTCTATACATTGGTGTATTGCAGTGGCGTGCACTTTTACGACAAGGTAGGCACCCTGAGGATTGACACCTATGTATAGGTAACTTGTCTTTACGAAATATAGGTACCTACCAGTGGCGAAGCTGCGAATTTTTCGGAAGGTGAGCCGAAAAATTTACCCAGGTACCAAATGCGCCGCATCCGGATGTTTAGATAGGTACCTAGTTACCTACGTAAACATCCATGGAAGGTAAGCCGATAGGAATCGGCTTGTTAGGTAGCTTCGCCACTGGTACGTACCTATCTACTCACCCGCAAAACACAGATCCTTCGTCAGCCTATGTTGTGAGTACAACAAAAAAAGGATCTAGCAATAGCTCTATTATTCGGTCGGGTAGCCAAAATATTAAGGTAGGCAGTTTCTTTTTGCCTATATGGTGTGCACGCCACTGATATATTGCATCCGAGAGTAGCACTTGGTAGCGAATATTGCCACGGTGGCGCCTCGCATGAGAAACGTAAATAAATGTTTTGTACGTGATTGTAGTGCAACAACAAGCCGAGTTCGAATAAAAACCATCAAACATTTTACATTGTGTTACGTTATTTCGGTGACGACTTCCCGGGAGGCGGACTTAATGCTACGCAGGTACATGTGTGTAACGCTGAAAAGGGTGTTGAACCGCTACATGCCGGAGGCAGCGTTTCAGTCACGTTGCTGCAGACATTTTGAGAGATTGTTTACTAAATAATATGTAGCAGTTTGCGGACAATTTACGTTGGCCATTGCTAATTTAATATGAGCCGACATGTTTATGAATGTTCTGGAAATGTCGAGTGGCGATACAATGTTGTAACCTACAACCCCAGTGAGAGTTTAGCAAAACAATTATTTCGGGCGGCTCTTGTTGTGCAGTCATTTGCTTTAGAACGTCGGCCCGGCATTAAATATCACAGAGAAATATCGCACAGTTAGAACAAAAGTGACACAAATGAAAACGTGTCATTTTACGAAATAGAACCTTAACATAAAAGACACAAAAACTTAAATTACAAAATCGTTATGTTTTGTATTGGGTCCTTTTTGTTCTAACTATGCGATATATTGCTACAAGTATAGATGCGTATTGACAAATATTCAATATGATTTCTGGATAATGTGGAGTTTTCGAAAAGGATATCTGTCAAAGATCGTTCGTTTTTAGACTCTCGCTCTTTTGTTGATTTTTTTTTAAAGAATACTCTTAAATTCACAATATATTTGTATCATAATATTAGATGTTTTGTGCATTATGCAACGCAAGACCCGATCGGCTCTCAAATTGCATGCAAACTTTTTAGAAACAAAGTTGTGGCACGATAGTCTTAGAAAATTCCGATGATATTTTTTTTTAACGACTAAAATAGTAACAGATGCAGAGGATTCTAGAGAGCCTACGATGAGCTCTCGACTGTACTGTCTACACAATCGACAAGGTATCTAATAAATCTGTGGTTTCAGCAGTTTACACGGACAAAAACGAGCACGCGCAATCACTTTTTACTCGGCCCTATATGACCGCAAGGACCCTATTCACGTATTATTAGATTAGAAGCAATTGGCATATCGAAACCCCATAATATCATTCACCAGTCATTTCACATTGAACTGAACAGTATTTTACTCAAAGAGGAAAATTACATTATTGGAATTAGTGTGTGTTTATATCAAAAATTTAAGAAAAAAAAAACTGCTGTAGACGCCTTTGGATCTAGGATTACATCAGCAACGAATTCGCGTACGTGAATTGTACCTCATGACTTCTAGCGCGGTTAAAGCCACGGGGTCCCTGTGGTCTGACGGGACCACCGCTTAGTGTTTATTGGTGCACAGGTGGAATTCATGCATTGTGGCATCTGGAAATCATTTTAGTTTTTGGTCCTTTTCTTGAATGTTCGTTTTTATGTATTTTTATGTTTATATGTACATATACATACGTGAATATGTCTGACTAAACAAACGTTGCTTTGCCAATATACGTTATTAACACCGTCACTCTGCTGTTATATGCCTGTATTATACAGATAAATCTTACTCAAGAATATATCTTATCTACTAAAGAAAACCGCATCAAAATCCGTTGCATAGTTTTTAAGACCTAAGCGTACATAGATACAGAAAGCAGGAGGCAACGTTGTTCTATTCTATGTATTGATTCATGTACCTAGCCTACCACGAGTACAGTGGCGTGCACACCATATAGGCAAAAAGACACTACCTACCTTAGTATTTTGGCTACCCGACCTAATAATAGAGTTAGTGCTAGATCTTTTTTTGTTGTACATACTCACGACATAGGCTGACGAAGGTCCTGTGTTTTGTGGGTGAGTAGATAGGTACATAAGTGTCAATTCTTGGGGATTACCAATTGCCTACCTTATCGTAAAAGTCTGTGCACGCCACTGCACGAGTATATGCACATTAACAAAGATCTCGTTACACCAAAATAACAGAAGCTAACGGCAATAAAGACAACAACAGATAGTAAAAAAGTGTGATAATACGGTAATAACATGCGCGGGATGACCAATCAGGCATCCCTTTGTTCTACAGTTTAGTATGCAACGCGACAAAATATTTGTTTAACAATTAACTAGTAACATCACAAGTGGCGCCCCGACACACCGGAACTTGGCGGGTTTTGTCTTACGTCTCTATTCTTTTTTTTTAAAAATAACACGCGCCAAGCCGTACGTTGGAAAATATTCATTCTCGACTCATTCGGTCAATGCCGCTGCAAGTCACTAAACAACCGTTTCGGAAACCGTTTTTTTTAAATTCTTTTTTTTATACTAAAACAAGTTGGTAACTGCATTATGTAGAAATATTTGTAAAAGTATACAATCCATAAGTAGCTACTTCCTTACTAACTTTTTGAATAGTGGTAAGTGCATATATTACACTTTTATATTTTTTTTCTAAACGACACAAACTTTGCCTTTATCTCATGTTAAGTAAATCTCAAACTAAATCACTTGTGCAATTTAATTGAGACAACGAAATATACTTACTTTTAAATACACACATCAAAAGTCTCTAGGGATCAAGAACATTTTTACCTCTAATTTATTTAAGTCAAATCTAATCTTCTGGATTGGTCTCCTACCTAATTCCCCATGCCTGTAGCAATGACTTATCACCACATTTTGAATAAATTATAAATGAATTCAGTTTGTGCAAAATATATTCTTGATTGCAGTCTTCTAAAATGTACTTGATCCCTAGACACTTTTGATACGTGTACATACTTATATAAATAAAACACCCAGACACATCCAACAAGTGTTTAAAAGCTCATCACCTAAGCACCTGTCAGCGGTGGGGATCGAACCCACGACCCTACGGAGTAGAGCAGACATGCTGACCACTACACCAACGGGCCCGTCAAACGGCATTTGTATCTATCTTTATTCGTATTAAAAAAAAACTATTTCGGTACAAAAAAAGGACGCAAATAATCGCACATAACCAAATTCACTACACATAAGACATAGTTCGCCTCGGACACAGACCGTCAATAAAGTGTTATAACTTCATTTGCCTACTCATCAACAGCACAGTCATGCGTAATCTGTGACCGTAGATTACCAATTGGTCAAGGGCCGACGTCAAAGTTATCACCACATCCATACATAATCATCGTTATTCCGAACACGACGGCTGTTGTCAAATTAACGTACGCCGCAAGTACTATTCAAAGCACTGTCTGCCAATATCACCTGATCTCGTCTACGATAAGAATTGTGTGGTGGAAAAGGTACATAAGAAACTGTTACGTAGTTATTCTACGTGGAGGGCGTTGTGACCTAGTAGACGTCCTAGGATTTAGGACTCTTTGTAACGTCGCGGTGAAAGTTTCTAAATTTAAATGTTTTGATTTTTAAAGGGGATCAGCAAGGCACATAAGTGATATAATATGTATGTTACACTCTTGTACTTTGAATGTATTGTGTAGATTGTGATTTATGTGTGTTTATAATAAACGTTTAAATTTACGTTTTATGAGCGTGCACCGTTGACGACGCTGGGCACAAAAATCATAGGCACCAAACTATATTGTACATAGATCACAAAGTATTGCATTAGGAATGTATCTTTTGAGTTATTTCTGAATCGTCACATTGGACTCTGGATATTACATTGCGTTGACAAATTCGATAAACGCAGCGAAGCACAGGTCCTGTTTGCATGGAAAGCCAAAACTATGTTGTGTACAATTTATTATTAAACGTGCTCGTGGACTCGATATTCTAGCCACGGTTAAGGAAGTCGAGAAACGGTTGCGTGGCGTTCGAATTTCGAATATAAAAATAAAGCAATAAAATTTGAGGTGAGACTTCTGTTTCGTTAGCGCCTGTTTTATGGCTTTTAGTGTTGGTGCCTACAGTCACGAGCAGGAAGCGAAAAAAACACATTTTAGAAGCTATAAATAATAGTATTACAATAATTGTATACTTACGAAATTCTGCATGCATGATGTTCAGGAATCAATTGAATAGAAGTCATTCACGGGAAGTGCCTCGTAAATTCAGGATTATCTTGTACTTAAAGGCATGTAAATAGTCGTATAATGCTTTCTTGGCGTATGGAAACTTGACGCATCAGAATTGGCCCGTTAAATAAAAGCTTACCTAAAGCAACAATTACTCAATTTATAAAACTCCTGTAATATCTCTAAGTTAGGTTACCTGGAAGTTACATTTTGTAATGTACAGTCTGCAATAAAGGGATTATTAATTCAATAACTCTATGATGAAATATCAATTGATATCTATTTACATTACTACATACATAATAAATCATGCGTACTTAAATCAAAAACTTGTTCGAAATTATAACAGCAATGTATTGAATCGTACTATAGATCATTTGAGAAAGTAAGCAGTCTTTTGCAACGTATATCCTCATTGTACATTGGACGCTTTGGTATCACGACATTGCCATTTAAAATTGAACCCTACTGCTTATGAAAGACCACACAACGCGAGATCAATGTTGAATCCCTACACTGAAAATTTATTCAATAGGCGTCAGATGACGTAGTGGCTTCCGTCAAATTATCTATTGATCTGTTTGAAAATAGGTGTCAATACTATCGCATGTCGGGTCACGTCAGTACTTTATTCGTAGGTGCTATAATGCAATGTACGATAGTTTTTTTTTGTCTACGGTCTGTTCATTCATGATTGCTAGGCACACAATAATAATAGTTCGTTTGTGACACAACAAAAATGTATGACTAAGTTTCATGTGTATTTCAAAATACAGAAATTGACGATATCTCATCCCTAATACAAGATTATATAAAGTTGTTGTTGAAAATCTTCATGATTTGACTGACAACTGAATAGAAATATTTATTACGACTGTTATTTAGACAAATTGCGTTTTTCGCGTTTCAACATAAATATAAATCCCTCCGCACTTTGAAGGATGGCCAACTGTGACGAAAAATAGAACAAACCTTGCACTAAAATTAATATCGGAAATGTTTTGGCAACGTAAAGTTAAGAGTTGGCAATTTTGAATAGAAAACATACAAAAGCATTTGTACTGCCACTTATACAATTCGAGTAGAAAAGAAAAGGAAAAATATTCTCTGTACTATCTACCAGCTTACTTACAGAAAATGCAGTAATCGCGTGCATCACCACGTGATCACGTGCCGACAGTCCGAGTTTTCCATCATCGAAAGTTTTATAAAGGTTCCAAACAACATGCGAAAAAATTGTAGCACGGCCACGAGGCGCATTCGGCGAAGTTTTCCACACACCCACACTAACGCCGCATTAACCGACCAATTAATAGGTTTAGTCACGAACTCATTCAAAGCGAAACCTCACAAATAAGTCACTGAGACAATGCAATGCGTGTCATTAGTTACGACCTTAACTCAACGACACCTTATGTTGAACACGAATCACCTCATTAAGTCGAATTTACAACCGACGAATTCTTTTTACAGACGACGTCTCCTTCATGATTTTTTATATAAATATACAATACAATACAATGCATTACTTACACACATAAAAATAACTATAGGTACACAGCGCATCCGAAAATAGTTTGCAGAAAAAATGTCATAAGTGTCCCCGGCACGTAAATGTACTTACGTCTTTTTAACAATTGACGAAGAAACTTCTTAACAAATCTGCAAAAACTTAGTAAGGATCTGCTTCATGCTAAAAAGCTGCATCAAAGCATCCACTAGCGGTACAACAGTGCAGCGGAACAATATTGACAATCTCAGCTAAACCTTTTTTCCTTTAGCAGCAAAACTAACAATTACAATTTGTTGACTGTCTCAATATTATTCATTATAAAGTACCTACGTATTTGCGTCGAAGCATTCTCGCAGCGCTCTATAGCTACAGGATGTTACTGTTTTACACTTGGCGTGTATCGTTCGGGCGCGTATCGGCTCTTAATCCTTTCATCGTGAGCTTAGCATTCCCCGCGCATGCGTGGAGGACATCCATAAATTACAATGAGATGGTGGTGCCCTTACAACGAATAAGGTTGTAAGTGCCGCTGTGTTGTTACCTATATAGTTTACCTTAAGGGGATTGCAGACGTGCCCGTCCGGCTGCGTAACTAGGATTATTTTGCACTGTTATATTATGTACTTAGGTATGGTAGCTTTTTATATGTCACTTACGTCTTTTTCCTTTACGATTGTTTACCTACTCAGTTTTGATGTGGGATATAAAATAGTTACCTGGGTAATTTGAGAAGGGTAAGTTAGAACAAACAACAATAAATGCAATACGGCTAAGAGCTAATAACGGAAATATTTTTCGCCTAAGAATACTATCGATGTACACACGCCTTAATACCATCATTCATGTTTAGTTTTCCAAGTATTTCACAACTTGATACAATAAAATATAAAGTAAAACATAACAAACAAATTGGCACAATAATTGTTAAACATGTTTTAATTGGGTATTTAAAACTGTTTTGAATGCTCGCCCGTACATGGAGTAAAGTCATTTGAAAACGTCTGCCGTAATTGGTAGAAATGTTAAAAACACTGAGTTTTTTTAAATACAATCAAGTAACAGGTCACGCGTCCTTTTAGTCGAGGATCGCGGGTTCGATTCCCGTATACTATATATACTGCTTATTTACGTATATATTTTATTATTTGCTCGGCTATAGATTAGTAATCTCGTTAGTAAAGCCCTGTGGGGACGGTGAATAGAATACATGTGTGACCACCTCAGCCCAACTTCTCCCGTCGTGGAGGTCGTAAGAGGCGACCGAGGGATCTCTCCAGAGGACGGGCAGCAGCGCTCTCTGTGAGTTAAACCACAACACCACTGCGATCGCCAACCCGCCTGCCAAGCGTGGCAATTATCGGCGTTTTTTCCCAAATGACTTTGAAAATTGTTGGCCCTCGCCCAACAGTGGATGTCATATGGCTGATGATGAGATTAGTAATCCAGTACTTGGACATGCAACCGGGAACGTTTCCTGGTTCGGGGCCAGCTAAACCGTCCCCTTTTTAGATCCTATGTTATATGTTTACGTTAACCGGGATATTCCCACCCACTTTCCCACCACTGTGATTCCTCTTAGACCCAGGATCTACAGCGGCATCCGGAATAGACAAAAGCTCAATCAGTGACGACTGGGCTAGATCCCGAGGGAGCCTAGCCTTCTGTCTCGGATCCCATATAGTAATTAAACTAAAGACGGTATAGAAATAAGAGGAATATATATATATATATATGCGCTGAATTGCAATGCATACATATGTTTTTTTTCACTTCCCTAATCTAAATAGTGGAAGAAAGCATTATTTCAAACGAGGCACAAATTGCCTTTCGGGAGAGCACCACGGGTGAATGCGGAGGACTAAACCTAACGGAGCTGACGTTTTAACCAGCTAAGACCTTAGAGACTTAGCTAAGACCCTATCAGCTATTTATTATTTTTCCAATAACACATTTACATTACTTTAGGCAATGTTCATACGGTGAAAAAAAATTTCACGATACCCGCAATCATAACGTGTGTGAACCCTATTAAACGCGATTGGCTCACCACCTATTGTGTAAATTAATTGTGCTTGGTGAACCGTGGGCATTTGTTCAGCAGCGAGCCTCTGTCTCGCCAGCATTGGTATAAAATTATTTAAGATTTATTTACGTATGTTTACATTCAAAATGCTTTTGCGAGGCACACTTCCAGGAATAATAGTCTTGTAATATTGCACTCACTGTGTGACAGGGATAGAGCTAGATGAGTGGTATAACCCTGTCTCTGTCACACAGAGTAAACAATAATAATTTAAGGCCGCATGGTACGGGGTCGGTTTGCCAATTCGATCCCTACGCCTGCTCTACATAAGGCCACTTTCATAAGAAGAACGTAAATGTCTGTCATGATTGCTACTGTACTTGCTGAGTAGCATTTTCGTGAAGCGCAATAATTAAAAGATAATTATTGTACGTAGTTACGACTCAGGCATGCGCAGGAGTACCGACGACGGCGAAATTAGTGTTTTTTTTAAAGCCACGATTGGCGAAAATGTATCATACCTATTTAGCCATAAGTTTTTAATGTAATTGATTTCTCTTTATTTACTCGTCTGTGTTTTTAAACGGTCTCATTTCGCGTGTGTCGTGAATAATGAACTGAGGGTATAGCACTCGTAGATTTTCCCCGTTTTTACATAATTTGCGGGTTTGAAGCTTCGTATAATGCATGAGACCATAATAATTTGATAGCCCTGGTTCTGGCCCATTTGTTCTACATACAATACTTCTTTCTCCCTCTTTCTCAAACATTACGTATAACATCATAATAATTATGCAGAAAAAAATGGTAACTAACGTGGCAAAACACTATAAACTGTTAAAAAATTTAAACTTATTCTTGTTCGTTTATTAATAAGTTTGTCAATACAGTTGTTAAATCGATCGAATAATTTATACAATATTTAAATAAAAACCATGATACAGCCGACGAATATGACGCCCACAGTATCGATATGGGAACGTTCCATTAAAAAAAATATATTATACAAACACTTTTCGAAAATGGAACGTAAAATTTTTATTGCCGAAATGAATTCATACGTTATTATGATTATTGTTTCGTGAATAGTCCTTTTTGGATGGATTTTCATCGTAAAAGGAGCGCAAAGTCATGACATGTGGTTTGTCGACAAAATATGCACTAAAGTCTACAGTAAAATACCTTCCATCCGTTAAGTAATGACTATTTCAGTATACAGGTACCTACTGCAGTTGAGTTGCTATTCATTACTGTAATTATGATTACTGAGGAAATTTTTGCGGTAGCAGTTTGTTTCCATTTTACTTGACGAACTATAGTTTAACGTTTTATTATCTAAATTACAATCGTCGAGCTTTTAAAAAAAATAATAATTACGTCAGAAATTAAAACAAATATGGTGTTGTGTTGATATAAAACTCGGCATCGTAATAACCACAAATCAAAACTGTATAAAGGGAAACGATCATAATAAAAACGTCACTGACGATTTATCGTTCTCAACGGGCGAAAAATATTAATGAAAGAATAATAATTACTTGTTGGTTTTTCGTGCTATCAAAGTAGGTAGGATATAATATACCCGATGGTGTAAAAATAATAAACAGCCTCGCAAATTCAAAACTTTATGAACCGTACACGATTTTAATTTTATCGTGTACCATAAAGAATTTTCCGCGCATCATTTTTTTGTTTGTTTCATGCATCCATTTTAATTGGTACTTTGAAAAACCACTCCGAGAAACAGTCGGCAAAGGTGGAGCGATGTTACAAATATCACTGTATTAATATTCAAGCACCTGCTTAACATAGATGCAGGTCCCGCGCTGATGAGTCGCGAAAACGATAACCCGACCGGGGGGAATCGTTTAACTTCTTTTTTAATTTACACTCATAAATATGACGACATAATAGAGGCTGTTGAGATAAACGCTCCGCAGCACGCGATACTTAACCGAAAACTTAATACTAAATATAACGTAACACACTTAAACAGCTCGCCTTGTCTGCACTGCAACGCAGCAAAAAAGAA
Source organism: Conopomorpha cramerella (assembly GCA_012932125.1). NCBI lineage: Eukaryota > Metazoa > Arthropoda > Insecta > Lepidoptera > Gracillariidae > Conopomorpha > Conopomorpha cramerella. The sequence continues at coordinate 31,321 of SJJU01000954.1, forward strand.
CTATTTAATTTTGCAACGTATTTTTCACCATCGATCGGCATAATGCGATGACTGACTCTCCGACCTACCTTATAAATTATTAACCAGAAAGTAATCGTGTCAATTGTATTTACGAAACTGATGTTGTCTCTAAAGAAAGTTCCTTTGTTCCAGGTGAAGTTCCACATGATAATGTGAAAGAGTGACAAGTCGACAATGCTACCGTTAGTGAGGATAAAGGCACAAGTCACGAAGCGAAGGAAACCAAGGATCGACACAATACGGTTCGAGCTCACCTGATATACAAGTTCGATAGACATAGTGTACTGTGTGTGGACATTGTTGGCGATGATATAGTTGATAGGATGCCGGATAGGGATTCAGTTGGTGGGCCCGGGACGACTGGGAGCGGTGCGTTTCTCCCACTGCAGTTTCCGTCGGCATTCGCGGCGTTCCCCGCGACCGCGCCGGGCGGCACCACCACAGCCATGCACCACGCCACACACTATCACCATGCCCAGTAAGTACCTACCTTTAGTCTACTATATAAAAATAAGTTGGGTTTTCCTCCCTGGCGCTATAACATCAGAAAGCACGAACCGATTTCCACGGTTTTGCATTCGTTGGAAAGGTCTCAGGCTCCGTAAGGTTTATAGCAAAGAAAATTTAAGAAAATTTTCAAAAGAAAAGCGGAAAACGAAACGAAGCCATCTGGTGGCGAAACGGAGTTCGCCGTGTTTGCTAGTTCTGTACTATAATTGTGCCCAACAAGAAGATTCAAACTTAAACAAAAGCAGCTTAGGTGACAACAGTATTACAGTATCGAGCAGCGAAATGACTTTAGTATTCAAACAACATTGTGGCGTTATCGGTCCCTGGTGTTGCATTCCCGAAGTTTGCATTTTTGCATAATAAAATATAAGCGTGTCCTTTAAAACGCCGGGAAGGCTGAACGGCCTCCTGCTAAATTCATTAATTTATTCGTGTCGATAACACGGCGGCGGCTCATTTTCCACAACCATAAGCCGTTTTATTGCTAAAATGCAGATGTTTCTATAAATATCTTATTTCGTATAACGGCAACATTGTCAAAGGCATCCAATTAAAAGGAGACCGTATCGGTCTTTATCGGGGCCAATAAAAAATGCATTTGTCGTTCTTCACCTTGATGAAGACGCCGAACAGTCGACATTTTTTATGTGCCCCTAGAGATTTGCCTAATACATTGTTATTGGACGAAATTTATATTGGAAGCAGGTAAAGAATTTGAGATTAGATTAGGGGTCAGCACATTAGCTGTGGTTTACGGTCGAGGGCCCATAAAGTTGGCGGCGTCAAGGTGTTACTTAATGATAATTTATTGGGCGACACCAGCCACCTCAGCCGGTCAATTTCACGACAGCATTAATCTTTAGTAACCGACTTAATAAAATTGGCCAGCGATGTGAATGTTAGGGGCCGGTTTGATGAGACAATGACTAATGTCTGGCAGGAAGTTATCAAATTGAGACGTTTCTATACAATCGGACGGAAGACACTTTACAATGTCGAATGATGGCCACTCAATAAATGAGCATCGCAGTCGAGGCCGCGCGCGCGACGACGACGCGGCGCAGCGCAAGCGCAGCTTTCCTTCATGATTAATGCTCCAGAAAGGAACCTCACGGCGCAAACACTGATTGTTCTCCCACACCGCGTGCGTGAATTATACCTGCTCTATTTCACTCCAAATCCGCCCCAAAATTACAAATTTGAAATGATAATTTAGTAACACTCCGTTCTGAAGTATGGTAATTTGAAGACGGTAAGAATTGATGGATTAGGCCCTTGAGACCGAGCGCCATAATTTGAGGTACATTACTTACAAACTCTGGTTGTTGTTGAGACGGATCCGGTACAGGATCTTGTACAATCACAGACGAGAAACTTTTCCCGGTTGCGCGAAATGTCGAACATTTTGCTGTTGTTGTAAAAAAATCTACATTCCTCGACCGAATGTTGTCTTTGCCTCGTCGGACGTGACATCACAGTATTAGAATCGGTCATAAGATATCGATGTTTGCAGGTACACAATATTAGTATTAGGTATATAAATCGGTATTCTCGGAAGCTGGCTCCTGGTGACCGAGGTGCTCCGGATGTGGGCTCTCGAGCATTAACGAGTTCTCGGTGGCTCATTTAACCCGCTGCAGCGATAATTGCCACCACGTGTTTATTTTCGAGCCGTCTAATTATAGATGGTACAATGGGCTGGACACGATTGGTTATTTTGAATGCTTTCGCTTCGTCAAAGTCAATCTCGTGAGCTTGGGAGGAGGTGTTGCAAGTTCGTTGTTAACTCGCATCGTTTGTTTCACTAAAGCAGTTTGAGCTGATGGATAGTTTGCGAGGAATGCGATTCAGTGGTGTATGTCGTTTCGCTCCAGAGCAAAGAATGCATTAGTCTTTCATGTCGCTTCTTTGATTTTCTGCCGGCGCATTCGGCTTGTCCATGAATCTAAAGAATAGTTTCATTTGAAGATAGAACCTATCCATAAACTTTACTTCTTATTAGTGTCATCAGTCAAGAATATTTCTCGAATTCCTAAAGTATTTAACACGCGGTCTTGTTCAACATATGCTGCTTGTCTTTTAATTTATAAATTGAATTACCTACATACTCTCCCCGCATAAGATGAAAAATATGAATATACATACACCTAGCACTTGTTCTGAGCTTGAGGACGTCTTGAAAAGCACACTTGGCCCTGATCCGTTGTGGTATGTGATTTCTTAGACACTGAAGAGCATACGTTGATCGAGTAGGTAACTTAAGTGTAGGTACTAACTTTTTTTTAACCCCACCACAAAACTCTCGAGGTCACAAAGGGCCCGCATCCCGTATACAGATGGTGGTGCACCAGCGTCCTGTCTTCACAAATCATCACCTTTGAAACAAAACAACAGCGCTCAAAAGACAAAGGTATCGCACGGACGATAGGAAAAGAACAGTGCCGATTTTCACTGAACTTCACATGTGTAGAGTGTGCATACAATAGCAAGCTCAAGTGATATTTCAAAATGTAAAGGTCCTTCGAACGTACTGTGATGGTTCGATCGGTTTATAGTGAACATGGCTAGTTGACGGTGTGTGGCCTATTGTCTTGTGATGTAACATGATGTCTATAGGACAATTAGTCGCGATATCTTTATCACTTACGAAATAGGTCACTTCAATATTATTGTGAAGGGTGTTGATTACTGGTATTCTTTTATCGTGTCATGCGATAATGTTTAGTCTCTTTAGAATCGGAACGTAGACGGACGATTGGTTTTCTCGTCGGGGTAACGATTTCCTACTGAGAACTCGATGCATTATTTTCTTATGTCAGACGTGCAATGTTTATCATTCACACAACAATCTTACTAATATTATAAATGGGAAAGTGAGTTTGTTTGTTTGTTCCGCTTTCACGCCGAAACTACTGAACCGATTGCTTTGAAATTTTGCAGACGTATAGTTAGAAGTCCGGTTTAAATATTAGGGTACTTTATATCCCGGAAAAAAATTATATTCCCGAGGGAAAACAAAAATATTTCTTTATACCGCAATATAACGCGGGCCACGAATTTGACAATTTAGTAAGTATCATTCAAATGATAGATTTTTTTGTATAGAAGCTATCATACCTCGTACCAGTACCACGTGGGTCCCATCATTAGTAGTATAGCACTTACTGTTCCTTGAATAGCTAACAGCAAAAAAAAAAGGAACGTCAAATCTACCTGCGTTACCCAATGCACCACAACTGCATGCGTGATGGGACAAAGACAAGCGTTTGACCGGAAGTCAAGAATTTTATGACCGGATTTCGATTTATAGACCAATTATTCACTAAACGGTTCATTCAAAATTGATCTACGGTTTCTTTGTTGAATACTGTACTGGGATACCTGTTTTTAGCGTTGAGTTCTGGCGGTTTGTATGTAACTGGACGTCGCATTGTCGAAATATCATTTCTGACCTTAAAATTGGGGTTTATGTGGTAATATTGCTGATAATGGAGAACTTTTCGTGACAGTTCTTCGATACTAATCTTGTCATGGTAAGATGTCAGAAGCAGGTGACTAAAGTGAAAAGTAGGTACCTACTGGTTTTGTTTTCCTTTGGGGCATTTTAATATAATCCTTTTCTCTTCCTCTTCTAAGCTTCTAAGTCTTTCTATCACCTTCTGTCAATTGACGTTTCACAAGAATCTGACAAAGATGGAAATACTGGTCATCTGATGTCAGTTTCATACATATTTTATCATGTTCCAGAGGTCGACAGAACCACTGTACCAGCATGGATGTGTCTTTAACGCTTGCCATGTCGTTCAATTTACGCACGTTTAGACATCACCTCAAATCTAGGCCATATTATAATAGACCTTAATACCTACTCACAATATTGTCGACTTGTATGAAGGGTTAGTTTGCGCAGGTTCTTCTAGGACGCCTCTGACATAAAGCTTTAGTTATGTGCTGGAGCACATCTTGTGTGCGTCTGTATGTTTTATCTATACTTACTGTTAAATGTGTTGCTTATATGACTATGACAGAGGTTATTTGTAAACCAAATGCAACTGCTATAAATTGACATCTAATGAATGACGGGTGTGAATAGGTACCTAATGAACAAGTGTGCTCCATCGTAGACCAAATTGCTGCTTAACATCAGGCAGGATGGTGGTCAAACGCTTGTTCTTAATGATAAAAAAATGTTCGAGCATATCCTTTTCATACGTGTATTAATGTTTTCAGGCGACAATTTTAAGTCAATAATCAGTACCCAAGTCGCTTATTTACGGCAACAACGCGATATTTCACAAAAAAAAATTGTTATTGTGAAAAGAATCCTTAGTAATAGTAATAAGATTGTTATTTCAACAGTGTCACATTTTGTGATGTCGCGTTGTTGCAGCAAATGACCGAACTGTACCTCTGTCATAGTCTGTCTCTTTAATACAAACTTGATTGGACTGAGACAAACGTTTTTCGATTAGGAAGATACGTGTGCTTGAGGGTAGTTTGAAAAAATTGCTGAGTATGTTCAAAGACAAAGCTTTAAAGCGAAACTGGACTGTTTAGCGTAATCGATTCTAAAGTACATTTCATTTGCTTTTCTCGCTCTAGTGGAGATTTTGGTTTGTTATCTTGTCTTCGATTGAGAGCTTGCTGATTTTCGTTTATTATAACCTTTTTAGAGGCATGCGAGGTTGCGTGCAGCTCTGTGCTACAGTAGCTGATGCGGCCTAACCGTTTACCGAAGGGTGTTATTATGATTAAATTCATATCATGCTAGTGGCTTTATAATTTAGCCCGGCTCAGTAGCCAGACAGAACAAATCCTTGGATAAAGTGAATGTCATAATGTTGCACTTGTCTTAAAAATAAAGGGCTTTACTAATAATGGCGAAATTATAATATTAGTAAGATAAAAGAAAGTCGTGTTAGTTACACCACTTATAACTCAAGACCGGCTAACCGATTTGGCTGAAAATTATTGAGGCGGTAGCTTACAACCAGGAGACGGACATAGGATACTTTTTATACCGATCATGTGGGACGCGATGCAATATAGTGGGTGTTGTATTAAATGTGTATAAATTATTGAAACTGCGCGAACGAAATCGCGGGGCGTCCACTAGTTTAGCAATAAATGTTTGTGAAATACTTAAAACACTTAGACACGGTTTCTGCGAATCAAAGTGCACCATTTTATTATTTGTCGTATCGGTTAATTTCGATGCGAGGTCCGGAACGTAAGGTTCCCTTTATTGCTTTTTAAGGGTCGTAACATACAGAGTGTCGCGCTCGCGTGGCGGGAACAATCGCCGGGTCGCGCATGATCGCTCGCCTTAATAAGCTCTGCCACAAACGTTGGGCGAATTGCTTAAAAATAAGCCTATTCATTGTTTTAATTCGTACTTTTTACGGGTGCCAAAGTACTGTTTTAGTGCCCCTTTGATTTATTAACCACGTTGGATATTTCCTTTTAATATGATTGTTTGTTTTGTAGCACCCAGTGAGTGTAATACGACAAATGCTTTACTGGTAAGTTGTATGTTTATACTTACAGATAAATAAATCGAAGTTGTATTTTTTTTTTCTGTCCTAACATAATTCTGAAAACTAAACATGTCATTCACACAGAGATACTTTCACTTTAAATGGCAGGAAAATCGCTTGCGTAATAGTAAACAAAAATGAAATAATTTTAAATTAAGTCAAAATTAATTTCACTTTAGCAATTACTATTTATTTATAGAAGCTTATCTGATTCTAATTCATATTTATAGGATCGTCGTTGAACATTTTAATTCAAAGAATTCCAATTTAGCAATTCCTCCTATTAAGGTATTTTTAAATTATAATGTCCTTTGAAAAGACACTTGCAAATTATTAAAATATTGAACCATATGCCAACCAAGAGAATAGCAAAGTATGGGCAATTTAAAATGGTATTTATTGCCTACTTTACATGTTCATTGAATGCAGTTGGTACAAAGCTATCAACTGCATCCTACAGCAAAAATAAAAACAACACAAAATCAAACGTGTTGAGAGCGTCTGTGGTCCAGTTGGTCGGATACTTGCCTTGTAACCGAAAGGTCGCGGGTTCGAGTCCGGCTACTGGACGTGTACCAATGGGACTATTTTTCAGAGCCTATGTACGCAACGCAACGCTCGAACGGTGAAGGCCAACATTGTGATGAAACCCGCACACAATAAGGTGTGTGAACCCTATAACGGCGATGTGCTCATCCCCTGTCACGTTGGGTTAAATACGCTTGGGCACTTGCTTTAGCACGTGCCTCTGCCTACTTCACTTTGGGATTAAAAGGCGTGAAGTGTATTTCATCATCATCATCAGCCCATACTTGTCCACTGCTGGACATAGGCCTCTCCAATTGCACGCCAGTGATCTGTTTTCGGTATCTTTGAAGTGTATTTATTTTTTTACAAAATCAAACCTCGAATTTATTACCTTAGAGCTATATTTTGAAACAAAAAAATTGTCTCTCAAAGAATAGGTACGACTTTTACAATTTCATTATCGATATTTCGATATTGCAACCGAAACGAGAGCACTAACACTCGATTCTTACGAGACTCGACACTTGGCGACATATTTTTTTTTTTCGATAGCGGTCCCAAGTGGTTTTCAACTTTGTGTGATCGGACAAAAACGTTGTGGGATTATTAAACTGTAGAGTTTATGGTGAGCAGTTGTGTTTTTATGCTCGGTGTGTTGTAAACCTCTTTTTTTTTCTCAACAAATATCTTTGTTTGGAGTTAAAGTGGAGAGTATTTGTTTAAATTAGGAAGCTTCAGTAAAGTAATGTGCATATGTTTTACATTTTATACCATAAACTTATGGTGACATTGTAACCAGGGGAACGGCAAAACGTCATCCATACCTGGTGGATTTATCATTTACTCGAACCAAACGGTTTGCGTCTACTTTCATAGTGCGAACTGCCAGGATGTGGAATGACTTGCCGGAGTCTGTGTTTCCTGCGCAGTACAGTCTGAAGGTTTTCAAGTCGCGGGTAAATTGGTACCTAATGAACAAGTGTGCTCCATCGTAGGCCACATCGCTACTTAACATCAGGCAGGATGGTGGTCAAACGCTTGTTCAATCTGTAAAAAAGAAGGATATTGTGTTTTAGTTTTAATTTAGTTCATTTCGGACAGTAGATTATTCATAGCAGTGGATTTAAAAATACCTTATAGGACGGGAAGAAAAGCCATAAACGTCCATAAACCCCCAAAGTTACTTTTAATAGTTTTTTTTTACAAGGTAATGAATTAATTTGTAAACAAACGCTTCCTAATCCGTCTCTATGCTGCTGTGTTTCGGAAGGGGAAATTCACTGTCCCCCCGACTGGACTTTTTGACTTCTAGCACTTAATGTCTAAAAAAGACATGAATAAGGGTTGTATGAACATTCGGCCAAGAATATACAAACATCAAAAGTGTCTAGGGATCAAGAACATTTTTAGCTCTAAAAATCTACCCGTGCAAGATCATCAATGACTTATCACCACATTCTGAATAAATTATGAATGAATTCAGTTTTTGTAAAATATATTCTTGATTGCAATCTTCTAAAATGTACTTGAGCCCTAGACACTTTTGATGTGTTTATGTATGTATATATATTTATTCGCTAACACAAGAACAAGAAAACAATTGATAAATGGAAACAACACAACAAGAGAAAAATAATAAAATTTTAAAAATATAAGTAAAAATAAGATAATGTCATTAGACATTAAAGTTCATTTTTACTTGCAACAATATCACAACTCTACCTTATTGATGTTTTAGTGACACAGGAAGTGTCATAAAAACTTATAAACCGCTTTTTTGGCATTTACAATGATATTCATGAGTGATTAGAGTTTTTCTCTTCAAATATTAATTATGTAATGGTACAGGTTAATGAACAAGTATGCTCTATCGTAGACCACATCACTGCTTAACATCAGGCAGGATGGTGGTCAAACGCTTGTTCACTGTGTTGAAAACAACATTACCAGCTCCATCTACAACGGAGCACCCTTGTTCATTAGGTACCTATTAACCCGCGACTTGAAGACCTTCAGACTGTACTGCACAGGAAACATAGACTCCGGCGAGTCATTTCACATCCTGGCGGTGCGCACTATGAAAGTAGACGCAAAACGTTTGGTTCGCGTAAATGGTATATCCACCTGTATGGATGACGTTTCGCCGTTCCCCTGGTTGTCCTATTGTGAAAGCGCGATGGGGGTATTAGACAATTTATTTTAGGCTTTGTTTTATACTATATTGAATGCAATGATATTATTTAGAGCCGCCAAAGCTGTGCGACACATTCTGCATTATACGAAACGTTGCCTGCAAACAGCGTGTTTTATCGAAACCTGGTTTTCGCTCAAAGTTCTCCACAGTGGAGATAACACAAGCAGTAAATAAGTCTTGTGTGAATATTGTGAGAGTGGTGTCAACGGCCCGATTGACCCCTCTTGTCCCTTATTACTAGATTGCCACAACGGACCCACTGTGCGAAATTTAAATATAGAAATTCTACTAGTGACGTCACAGGCAGATCGGTAGACGACTCTGTGCTCTGTGCCCAAGATCGGACCGATCTGGTTCGATGTACTATCGATAGTTCTTTCCACTAGTTTTAAATGCATGGGTAAATTGATACGTATGTAATGAACAAGTGTGCTCTATCGTAGAGCGCATCGCTGCTTAACATCAGACAGGATGGTGGTCAAACGCTTGTTCATTGTGATTGAAAATTAAAACATAGAAATTAAAATGTTCTTTTGGTGGAAAGCTAGACGAGTGTTGGATTATTTGATTAGATACCATAAAAAATTTCATTACTTTTGCGGCTTCATTTATCATTGTATAGTATAAATAACTAGTTTCCCGCTGTCTGTCCCTATGTATGCTGAGATCTTTAAAACTAAGCAACGGATTTTGATGCGGTTTTCTTTAATAGATAGAGTGATTCTAGAGTAAAGTTTATGTGTATGATAGATGCATATATTAGCAGAGAAACACTTTTAATAATGTATATTGGCAAAATAACTTTTTCCGGGTCCGCCAGTTACCAGTAACCGCGGTTTATCTATTCTGACATTATACCAAGCTCAGCTTAAGTTGTCATTTGTATGTCAAATACGGAGTAACCAGTTTAAATAGACCTTGACAGTAGAATAACTTCGATAAACGTTACAACGCGTTTTTTGGAAAGCGTGTTATGGTTCTGCGATGGAACATATTTTTTTAATTTTGCTTCGCGATCATCATCATCATCAGCCCATATTTGTCCACTGCTAGACATAGACCTCACCAATTGCACGCCCCTGTGATCTGTTTTCGGCTTCTCGCATCAACTTCTTCACGATACTGCATACGCAAGTTCGCTGTACAGCTTCCACGTGGTATTTTTATTTATTTTCGTATACTGTAACTGCATAATATTACGCGGCTCCAATTTATATATATATTTTTAATGGAAAAACGTTACGATCCGTTTTACCTTATCTCGGTCAGACGATGCAAGAATGCAGTTACTCTGTTTTACACTTTACACGATTAAATTAACTAATCTCGAATATAAAAACGAGACTGTTTGTTTTTCTTCACAGCATTTTAAAGCTCGGAGTCCACTGACCCGAAGTCCGGCGGAAGTAGAACTCATTGCGCTACTAGTATGCATCTTGTGCTGTACAAAGGAATTTGTGTTTTATTGTGCGCGTGCGAAGGGCGGTTATCGTGCGCGTCGCACGCAGGGAGACGGGTTGCAGCAATAAAATAATACACGTTGATTTATTTGTAAACAAACGCGAGTTCCAAATGTGAAGTTAGGGCCGTCAACGCTGACGGCCGATATAACTGTACAGACGCTGGGCATATTAAGCCTTATTAATTGAAACTCGATTTTTTAAGTCTCGAGAAAAAAATACAGACCCCATTCACTCATCCGTACATAGGATATGTTCGATACACGCGCCAGTATCCAGGACTTTTGACATAAAGTTATTAAATTGTAATGAAAATTGAAGTACTTAACATTTTATCAGAGTAGAAAACTGTTTGAATAGGCCATCCATTGTCTCAGAACAGCGTAAGTCATGATAAAATAACCTTTAACTTTAACGTAAAACATATAATTCACTGATACTTTTTTAACATATTTTGATGAATAACATTCTTACAGTGCGTAATACTCTCTACGCGCTTTCGATTGTCCATTTTACTACCCCATTTTAATGCGTCGAGTCAACTGGAGTGTGAAGTCAGTATACACAGCGTCTGTGCCCTCTATACAACACAGTCATTGTTTACAATGTCTGATTCGGTTTATTTTCGCTGCATATGGATTAAAAAGCTCCCAGCCCAGCCGACCATACTCGAGTTTTATCACCTTCTTCGGTGCGCTATGGCGCCTGAACTAACCCCGAGAACCAATACAAGTTGGTCTTTAAAATGTATAGAGTTACACACAATAAGAGGTCAGGCTCGAAATCAAACAGCCCATGCACGTATAGTCGACTTCTTGTAAACCAATCTAAGTAACCACGCCTGCTAGGGAAATTCTAAAGGATTTATAATTCTACATTCAGTATTTTATATGACTGCAATCGTGTACAAAGATAAGGTTACCGGGATTTTTTACATCTGTTTTGTGTGTGTAATGTACGCTCATAATGTCTGGTATTTCTGTAGTAATATTACAAGGAGGGTTTATTTGTATTTCTGTATGTACATGTCGCATAGTTAGAACAAAAAGGATTCAATACGAAACATGCTGATTTTGTAATTCAAGTTTAGTATCTTTCATGTTAAGGTTCAATTCCATAAATTAACACATTTTCTTTATTGTCACTTTTGTTCTAACTGTGTGATTTGTATATTTCTTACGAATATATGTTTCTTACAATTACGGACGAATGACGATTATGATAATCCTTTCAACATTAGAATACTATAGTTTCCATAAGTGATATAGGCTATGCATTATCTTGGTTCCCACGGGAATGTAATAAACCGTGTATAACAATGCGGGTGTACCTATTTTATACTATTCTATTAAAGAGTTTTCCTCTATACTAGGCTATTTTTTCCCCGAAATTCCCACGGGATCGAAAAAAGGAACGTGAGTAACACCACGCGAGACAGCTAGTGTACATTATAAATAGAAGTTAGTTTAAGAAATAGGTACACACATAAAAAAAAATAGTCCGTAGCCACAGTTGCATCATAGACAACAAAACAATTGAAGCTGCTCGTTCTAAAATTAAGATTTGTGATGCGCCATAACGACTGGGTTTTTTTACGGCGAATTTCATTCATTTTTATGTGAAATGCGGCCGCTTAAGGTGTTTTATATCATTTTTACGCCGCAGCCTAATTTGAAGATGCATTTTGTATTATGTTGCCGTGGAACATTAGTTCCACGAGGTCTTCTTTTTATTGCCCTTCCTAAATTGGCTTCATTTTATTTTGACTTCTCAATTTGTATCGCTGTGCCCTTTTTCATCTTAACTCGCTTAGCTATTCCTACCCACCTAGCAAAGCGCTCCAAGAAAGAAATGACAAGACATACCAGGAATTGCGATTGGTTGAAACAAGCTGAGTCGCACGATGAGTGACAAAGCAGCCAATCACAGCGCGCATTTGTTCTATGTCTTGTCTTAATGACGCGCGCGCTAGGGTTATTGTGTGAATTAATGTGATCTCTACAAGAAAGTGGTCTATCAGTTTTGATGGCACTTCCTGCGTCACTAAAACATCAATAAGGTAGAGTTGTTATACTGCGACATGTAAACAATGAACCTTAACGTCTAGTGACGTTCATGTGAGTTTCGACCTTAGGGTGGAAAATCAGATTCTTGGTCAACTTACACACATCAAAAGTGTCTAGGGATCAAGTACATTTTAGAAGATTGCAATCAAGAATATATTTTACAAAAACTGAATTCATTCATAATTTATTCAAAATGTGGTGATAAGTCATTGATACAGGCATGGTGAATTACGTAGGATACCAATCCAGAAGATTAGATTTGATTTAAATAAATTAGATTTTTTTGGAGCTAAAAATGTTCTTGATCCCTAGACACTTTTGATGTGTGTAGTATACGTAACGCACGCCTTTGTCGTCCCAAATAGTCGACAGGTATTTTAGATAAGTAACTGCCCGTATTTTATTGAATTAACTCTTTTTTTAACCGACTTCAACAAAGCCTCCTCCTTTGTTTCTTTCTCAATTCGTCTGTATTTTTTATGTATGTTACCTCAGAACTTTCGCCTGTGTGAAAAGATTTGGATGTATTTTTTATTTGAAAGCTGGCAGCTTCCCGTTTGGTCCCATAAAAATTAGGTTCAGTTCCGACAACGGCATCCATGAGAAATCCACATACATATATGTCAAATTTTACTGGTTGAAGTCGGTTCTTTTTTCATAACACAAGTTTTCTTAAAACATCTCGTTAAAACTTGATACAAACTGTCTAAGTCTATTACAATTTATTCATAGGCTGTATACATAGAGGCACATAACATAGCTCGTGCGGCCAATGTGGACGGCTCCGGTGCAATCTCGTCCCCGTACTAAGAGCTCTCTTAATTGGTACACCCAGTCCATATCGCCAATTACCGAGTCCACTGTTGCGGAGTATTTATCAAACCACACCGGGCCGATGGCGATGGCTGCGGTCGAATCTGTGGTCTCGTCAACAAAATGGAATTAATAAGGGCGCATTTCCACTGAAGCGCGACTGATGGGGCCTGTGTGTAAAACTACTAAATATCTTTCGAAAATATGCTCTGATCTCACATGACCGGGCTCCGCATCAGTGGAAACGCGCCTTAACACCAAACCTTGCTTTTATTTGTTATTTCTGATCATTTGCAACAGTATTGAGTACTGCGTTACGCTGAAATATTGCACTGGTCTTATATTACGAATGAAGCTGAACACTTTAACATTGAAGTGATATACTTGTACGAGCACACGAACCTATAAACTTGATTAAACAGGAAACGTCACCGTCGACGTGTCCGCTTGTAAACATCGCGTTCACACATTCTGACATGTCAATCTCGGAGAGAGGCCTGAATAATGCAGTAGCCAACGACGAGCTGACCAATGGACCGGGCAATGTACAAACGTTTATCTGTGATGCACGATTGATTTCGCAACCGTGCGTCTGTGGTTGGCCCACGTGATTTACCAGCACACGACAAGGGAATGCGCGACTTTGTGATTGGCCGTAAATCGTCACGGCAGCGGTTATTGGCGGATGGCCGTTCATAGAACTTTAGGTGGCAATTCTCGCATCTATGTTGTTGTAAATTATTGGCATGTCCACGGGCAAGGAAACAGGCTGTTTACGGCCTACAATCTATACTGAACGACCGCTTGTGCCCCTCGTTATAGGCCTTTGACGATGCCATCTTGATGTCGAATCATTTTTGTTCGATTCCCTATTATTTGGTAATGGAGTTGAATGGTTCTTCGAAATAGGTTTGACTTTACTTAGTGAAGGCTTTCTAGATTGAGATTTTTATTATATCGTTGTTTTCAAGACGCTCTTGCATTCGGAGTGTAATTTTTGGGTTATTCTTTTTTTATCACTTTGAACAAGTGTTTGACCACCATCCTGTTTGATGTTAAGTAGCGATGTGGTCTACGATGGAGCACACTTGTTCATTAGGTACCTATTCAACCGCGACTTAATGACCTTCAGACTGTACTGCGCAGGAAACACAGACTCCGGCAAGTCGTTCCACATCCTGGCGGTTCGCACTATGAAAGTAGACGCAAACCGTTCCCATTTCTTATATAGAAGAAGACGTTATTGAACAGCAGTTGTTTGTTTGTCCTTTTCCTTCTCTAGGAAAAATGGAAGAGGGAAACTTTTTCTGTAGCACAAATGGCATATATCCAAATTTTTTGGTACACAGAAATATTCATAGTCAAGACGTAAACTGAGTTTGACAGATAATTTTTGAGAGACATCAACATTGACGGCGAAATCATCTTGAAAGTGAAGGGGTAGTCGGAGATAACGCAACGTAGGTAATTAGCGACGGAAATATACTTAGTACGTGCGTACCATTAAAATTTCTGTATCTATTTCAGTGAAACGCAGCGTGAAGATGCTTATCTTAGCACATGTCGTGGTCGCGTCTTATACTAGTTACGATGTCCTCCCTATATGTTATTGATGGATACCAGCCATCAGATTAGTTATAACCGCAAGGAAGATATTTGAGACAAGATCTGTTAGAAACATCCTATTACAAAAGCAGAAAATATATTTCCGTTTACGTAACCTGCTCTGATCACTCTTTAAATATTCCTATTTTTCTTTTGCCAAGACAGTATAGAATTTGTTTTTTGGCAAATATTTTTTCTGTAACAAAAATTTTTCGTTTAAGATGATTTTCATAGGGCAAATTATTTAAGATCAATAAATGATTTCTTTCCATTTTTGAATAGACTTTTTTCGCTACTGCAGGTATTATAAAAAGTGAGAAAACGCAAGGCATTTTGCTTACACATGAGATGTGCAAACGTGAACAAGATGTAGCGCCAAGTGCCAATCTGTTTTATAGTACAAGCTTCTTTATCCCTTTTTTTATCCACGGACCAAAAAAGGATTAATCACCTCGTTTCGTAGTGCGATGACATGTTCCAATGGGAACTTGCTAGTTACTGGACGCAGCGGGCTTTTTACGCGCATTACTGATGCATTGTTACATAATAAACTAACATACACATCATATTAGATTAAAGTCCAACCACTGTGAGGTTCATTCATTACACAACCATAAATAAGGAGTTTTCCAAAAAAAATCAATCTGCCAAAGATGGTAAGAAAAGAAAGAGATGAACTACTTTATTCTATGGTCGTTCATCTTCTGACTCGCTCTTTTGTGTGATTTATTTTTTTAAGAAAACATCTCATTTCATAAAGCAAATATAAGTTCAGTGACATATGTAGGTATGTTTTTTCAACCGCGCTGGTCAGAAGTTAAAATATTTTTTTGTCGGTGTGTTTCCGAAGACGAAGACGTTGAAAATGCCCTCCTCAACGAGAATAAATAAGGATTTAAATCGACAAATAACACGGAAGGTTAATTCTCACGTCCTCTTAGCATTGAGGACAGATTTATTGGGGGCCCTTCCTGAATGCACAAAAAAGGACAAAAGTGTAGGTAACACTTGCAACCTCACATTTCGATCTGAAATTGTGGATGTTTGAGGTGATGAAATCTAAAATACTTCTTTCCTTATACAGGATGATTAAATTCTCCACACGGCGATTCAGAATATTGTTTTTTTTTCACATTAAAAAAGTACATTGTTGGTTTATTTTCGGTATGTTTTACGACGTGCAGCCGTTTAACATTGTAGGAGATTCACAGGTCGTTATTTGAAAGAGTTAACGACGTTATTGACAGCGCATAAAAATAAAAAAAAAAACGTTGTGGATAGTTGCCGAGGACGTGATAATTATGAATTATCACGATTAGTCGATAACTCCACCATTAATATCTTGATATCAAACAGACCATAAATCAATCAGGGGATCAGAGCCGGGTGCATCATCGTTCATCGCGAGGCGGTTTCTCATTTTCCTAGAACAGCGCGGGTGCCCTGCGGGAGACCGATACCCCAGGCTCCTTTGTCAGAAAACAAGTGTCCAACCTTACACTCGGAGCGAATTTATTTTTACAACAACAAGCAACGGTCTGTAAAAGCCTCAAAATGTCGCAGTCAACTCGCCAAAACCGGTTATCGGCGAGCTTGCCTATATAGTGGCAAATTTTTCATTGGCACCAAAAACTTGATTAAGAACTCACACCGAACCTACACTTTGGCAATGAAAACCTCCTCGTCGATTAACATCAGTATAATTAAGAACGCATAAAAAGTTGACTATAAAAGCTTTTTATGATGATTTTGCCCTGTGCCGTGTACGTACCTGTATAGTTAACCACTTTTATGAAACATTCATGAAGTGGTACCTACTGATTGAGTCGCTGGCGCTGAGTGACGTGGCCAGCATTCGCAATCACCGCCTGTCACACATCAGCATTCATTACGTATCGGGATTCAGAGTTTTTCTACCCAATTAGCAGTTTTTCGTGTTAACAGTACATTGCATTTTGTTACCCTTTTTGTCATCGCTGCCAAGTGGGTCAAGTGATGGCTACAAGGCATTGTGAGGGTGCTGCGAGTGTGTTCGCCTTTTTTCCTCGTTCCACAACATATTTCACAAAGCTTACCTTTATTGCACAGTGCAAGTTTAAATAAATTATTGTTATTGTTGTATACGAACAAACAAAAGCACACGTGCGTGCGCTGGAGGCTGTGCGCGGCAAGCGCTGCGCATGCGCGTAAAAAACAATGCGGCCACTCAGAGCCCTCTAAAATATGCGGATCATGAGATTTTGTTATCTGCTGACATGACAACGTGTATTTATTTCGATGTGTTCACCAACTCGAAATGATATGTCGATGTGAAAGATCCGCTTAATTATTTAGAAGAAAACATCTTAAACGTCTGCGCAAAAATCTCGAAACTTGTTTCACGGGTACAAAACAGTTTTAAACTTTCATTCGAGTGTGGAGGCTGCTGAACTAGTGATGTCTCTCTCTGACGCAGGCGTGTTCGGGAACACGGGTCCTGTCGGAAAGAGACGGGTAACATGAAGACGTCACAGGGAGCGCAGCAAAGCGCGAGTGTTGTTGCACTTGTTTTATTTATTTTGTTGGCTGCACCGCGCGGTGTTCTTTTTTCCTTTTCTCGTGGTGGTTGGTACGTCTTTGTTCGGGTTCGTAGGGCGAGCAATCGGCCGTGGCTGGTACCTTTGGATAATTTCTTTATTCCGCGCCCACACCACAATTTTCTCATGCCGCGTTATTATGAGCTTGATTTGTTTAATAATTTTATTACGAAGGCTCGGAGTGCGCTGCCCGCTGCATTGTTTTCGTTGAGTTTATCGGTTTTAGGTTCTTTTTTATTTGCTTTTGTGTGTTTTCCTGTGGTTATTAAGTAGCTAAGTACTTGCAGTACCGAGGTTTGTTGATGGTCTTGGCTGGCCTTTATTTCGCACCTTTTTAACATTTCGTTTAGATTTTGGAGCACAAGCAGTTGTTTTTGGAAATGAAGTCACGAACATTCTGCAGTTTCTTTTTTTGTCACTGGAACCCCACTGTTAGTCCTTGAGATCTCGTGAGCACCGCGCGGCGGCGGCGGCGACGAACGCTTCGAATGGGACCAACTTTTTTTAAGGGCATCCCAATGTTACTGTCGTGTTTGTTTTAAGGCTTTCCGCGGAACGCCCGGCCATTTACGAGTAGGTCTCGCTTATAGCCCTGGCTTTTTTACGATACCTGCCTCGACATAAACGCCAAAGTTACGACCGTTTTAGAAATCAAAACGAGGGATGTCTCAGTTGATTTCTTCATTTCGCACACGGCAGGACTCTATTACGAGATAAACGTTTGTTTGTCTAAGAATAAGGTATAATAAACGAGGTGCTTTTATTCTTGGAACCTATAACGTACAACATAAAAATATCAAGCTCCTGGTTCCCAGTTTACGAAGCTGGTCGCAAACCATGTTTGTCCGGTCGAATGTTAGTTTTTCCCGCAATAAGTGAGTCGTAAAGGATTAATAGGATTTGTTTTGCCCATTTTGGATGGACATACCTTTGACGTGGAGAATGTCTTAATGATTTCTCATGGACGTGGCTTTTTAGTGCCCTCATCTTGATTGCCAGCTTGCGAGTTGCCAAGCTGATCCCGCTCAACACTTTATGGCTTCACCAATAGCATTGTAAAGTTAACAGTTTGTATTTCGAGTTTCTTCGTCGAGTTGTTAGGTACTAGTGTCATGAACAATGATTGGGAAAAGTATTTTTCTTTTTACATTTTATACTGTACTATTATCTGCACCTTACAATCTTAACTAAGACACTACAATTATAATTATATTTGCAACTCCATTTGTATCACCATTGTTGGTCACATGTTATTTTTTGTTAGACTATCAGCTTCTAAGTACATAAAAGACAACACAGGCACAAGATATTTTACGTGAACCGTATATTTATTCTAAAGACACAATTTTCTTCCACCAGGCTGGCAGCAGCAGCAGCGGCCGCGGCTGGGGCCACCAGCGAGCTGAGCTACCTCGCAGCGCTGCACCCGGCGTACCGGCCCGTGCCATACGACCACCCCCTGTACGGGGCTAACACATTACGAGGTAAGTCCTTACAAGGTAGCCTTGCTTAGCCCAAGGCTGGGGCTTGCTTTGACGACGCGCACCTTCGGACAATGGACTTGCAACGTCCATGGTTCAGTAATTAAGATGACGCTTAGCAATAATGGGGTAGGTAGTAAACTCACTCACTGAGGCCTGTATTACTTCATGACACTCAAGTTTCTGCGGTGCCTCGGTCGGATCTTGAGTGTTCACTCACTATTGAGAGTAATCAATGAATACGGGCACTAGTAGGGTTACATAAGTACCAAGTTAAAAGTTTTCTGACATTACTTTTAATTCCGTTATAATCTAGGTAGGTACTTTAGATTGCGATTGAATTCCTAGTGAGGAATGAAGATAGCGCGGTATACTTGAGCAATAGGTCTTATAAAGGCACACTATTGCTAATAAATGTAACTAACGTCAAAATATACCTTTTGGGTAATCGCGTAAACGCGTCGTCAAGAGTTCGCCTCCTTTACTAGTATCTACAATAAGCTAAGCGGTGAGGCTGCGCGAGCGAATTTCACTACAAAGCGAACGTGAACATTCCAAAAGTAATAGTTAGGAATATATCTCAGCTTTCTGGAACGGATGAAGCCTGATAGCCACGTATCGACCATCAAGTCTACTATGAAGAAACTGTGTCGGTGGATGTTTCTGATGACAGAAATGATGTTAAAAATCACACTGAGAAAGAGTCTAAGAGAGTCAGCGATATGAGTATGAAATGTGAAGTTGCCGGATATACCCTGCCGCCCCGCCGCCGCCGTCGGTTCCATACACGTGGAGCGGAACTAAAGGTATGCTACATAATAATACCTATATCTAGCTAGAGTTTCGCTGGCGAATTACCTCTATATTGACTATATGATATCGGATTTTAAAAATATTTTGTTGTTATATTGCACACTGCGAATAATTTTTGTCAATAAAAATGATTGGATTTTTTTAGACGCATTTTTTCTAGTTTATTAATTGTTTACCGTACACAATGCAATTTTACGAAGCCCTCAACTGTAACTAAGTAGCATTTCGAACTTCATTAATTTTAATTGTTCATCAGTTTTTAAACTAAATTATCGCTGCCAGTTCAAAAACAAGACTTTCTCCAGCAAAATTACATGATAATCCCTAGATCAGTTTCCTATTTATATACACACCCGTACACCTAATGTATCAACAAATGTTACCTATAAATTAGTAATAAGCAATATTTCCTGTCTAGCTAATCTAAATACTTTAAATTACTTAAATTTAATTTTATATAATTCATTATTCTCTAATGGAAAATGTTGCAAACTACAAGAAGAGCCCTGGGTCCCGCGCCGCAGGGTAACCTATAGCGGGAACAGCGCCATTATTTTACGCACCTAAACTTTAAATAAAGAATTTCATTTAATTTTATATGTGTGGCGTGAAAAGTACTCGAAACCGAAGGTCATGTATGAAAAGATGTATGAATGTAGATGAAGCGAAAGGGGTATGTCAGGACCGTGACAAATGGAGATCTGTAGTCTCTGCCTACCCCTCTGGGAGAAGGCGTGAAGTGTATGTATGTATGTGTAATCAAAGAAGCATACCCGACAGTGTTAATAGGTAGTCTGCAGTCATTTCATCAGGAATCCAATGCGACATCATAAAGTGATGCCAAGACGCCACTTCAGTGTACAATATCACTTTTAGATGGCAGGTCTCGGGTTCGATTCCTGGACGCGTTAAATACGCCATAAAATGCTCGTCTTTGAGTTGGGCGCCCATTGGAACGCATAACGTCGTTTTATGAAAATGAAATTGTTGTTGATAATGATGCTAGATAGGTGGGTTTTGAAAATAATTAGGCGCTTACTAATCTAAGTAAGGTTATCTAAGCTTAAAATTTTTATCTAATTAAAATTCTAAATTTAAAAATAAACTTCAACACAAATAGCAAAGTAACTAAAATAGATTTTGTCGCGCACCATAAAAAATGCTTAGGCATAATTAAATTTTATAATACAAAGCAAATGTATACCAAAACTCAGATTGACAATTTTTTTGCAAAGAAAAAGGACCAATCACGGACATTTTAACGCGAAACCGTTATTTTAGAAGCCGTGCATATCCTACAGCTATTTCATACTCCAAGACATATAACGAGTGAGTTATGGGCTTGTGTCATATTATTCTTTGCTGGATTAATGTTTTTAATGTTTCTCATTGTTGTAATTTCTGTACGTCACGCCCTAGTAATTATTATTTCGTAAGCATCTTTCTTAGCTCCTGACATATTTGTAACTAGTATTTACTTGCAAAGTATTAAAGCACAGATTTGCTATTTTTCGAAAATATCAGATATTTGACAATCACACAACACCTTTATTTCGTTGATCTGGTCATTGTGAAACACTATATTAATTATATTTTTTCTTAAATACAAATTCACGTTGGCAACTAAACGTCTGATCGCGGTGTTGCGACTGTACCTCCAGTCTTTAAGCTCACTTATTACTATTTAGTACTCTGTTGCGGGCCATTAATACGCCATTTCTGCGGAAAGTCTATATTTGAATGTTCATAGGATTTCGCTTGTTCCCGGTAAACAATTTCATATGAAATTCATAGATTCAAGGTGCTATGGTCGCGTCACACGACCGTGCCGAATTGCTAATGGGCGGGTGGTTGAGGGGTTTTACGTGAACGCTATAACTGTAGTGCGTTAAACTTCTCCTTCTACATCTTTACGCGTGGCTCTTTGTTGTGTGTGTGCGTGTGTGTGTTGGTGTGTTTACTCACTTTGTGGTAGTGAAAATGACTGCCAAATCATTACATAGTATAAAACAAAGTCGCCTCCCGCTGTCTGTCCCTATGTATGCTTACGTCTGTAAACCTACGCAACGGCTTTTCTTTCAAAGATATAGAGATTCTTGAGGAAGATTTATGTGTATAATATCAGGGAAACACTGTTAATAACGTATTTTGGCAAAACAGCGTTTGCCGGGTCAGCTAGTTCAAAAGCTTTATTTATTTAGGGTTTTATAGCTAGTTCAATATTAAGAAAGTATTTAGATCTAAATCACAGCCTAATTATTATAAAAAAACCGGAAAAATATCAATATTGTACATGAGCAAGTGAAGAACGAAATTAAGCTTCAGTTTTCACTTTGCCAGTTTGTTAGTACTAATTTCTGACTGTTTCATATTTAGATGTAATTGTTATCTTCTCCATTGTGGACGTGAAAGTTTTTTTAAAAATGATTTAAGGTATACTCGAAGTTGCAGGGGACATTCTGGAGGATTATTAGAGCCTAGTGTTAAGGCTACAATTAAATTCACGACTCACGATTAAATTCCTTTTTAACATCCCGGAGAAAACAGCTAACAAACCTGAATTTATGTATGTTTTTACAGTTTCAAGCGCAGTTATCTAATAGCTTTATGATATAGAAAGAAACGGCATTTGAATTTACTCTAGTAAAAAATTAAAAATTTGCTACAATCGATAAGATGAATAAAACAGCAGAATGAATGAAAAATATCGAAGAATCGTAATTTATTGACAATATGTATATGTGATTCGCTTTTCTTAATAGTGGATCATTATTTTTCTATCGATGTAACGTCTTAATTGTCTCGAGCTTTATGATCACCCTTTCGACTGTATAAAGGTGAGCGTCCACTCCTGCATTGATTTTTTTTAATGTTAATATCATCTTCGTTCATCTGTTATTAATGTAGTATTTAATAAAAGTATTAGTACTTAAACATTGATTTTATATTTATAACCTCAAAATGCATGACGGTATGTGACGACGACGTCATTGCTACTACTAGTTTCAGTTCACATAAGTAATGGACGCTCACCTTAAATCTGTATCAACTCAAAGCTCAGTGCAGCCCTAATAGGCAGGTTTACGTATCTAACATCGGCGTAGGACTTTTCGCAACTTTGTACCTAATACCACGCTTTTATGGGTTATAGTAGCGTGAGCGTTCGCAAGGAAAACATAACGCAGTCGTGAATGTAAGGCTTAATTAACACCTCTGAGTATAGATAAATTGCTCAGATTGTCCGTGTATCGCAAAGGGGGAAGAAATGCAAAACATTAGTTAAGTAAATACCACTGTTAGTTACCTACTATTACTTCACATAGTAGGTACATAATGTTTTGTAACATTCACAAAATGGGTCGTGATTTCTTGTAAATGTGTGCAATTTCATTTAATTTCCCAATGGACTAATCTGAATCGAAATTATGAGAGTTAAGTTACCAGTTTTTGAACATGCAAAATATTTGAAATTCGTATATAATATACTAGTGGACGCCCCGCGATTTCATTCGCGTAGTTCAGTATTTCATACAAACTATAACACCCTTTATAAGGCGACCCGTCCCACACGATTGGGATAAAAAGTATCCTATGTCCGTCTCGCTGTTCTATGCTACCTCCCCACCAATTTTCAACCAAATCGGTTCAGCCGTTCTTTAGTTATAAATGGTGTAACTAACACGACTTTCTTTTATATACTAGACAAAAATAGTTTACTGTTGTTGTTATACATTACTAGCAAACACGGCGAACTTCCGTTTCGCCACCAGATGGGTTCGTTTCGTTTACCCGCTTTTCTGTTGAATTTTTTCCTGAATTTTCTTGCTATAAACCTCACGGAGCCCGAGACCTTTCCAACGAATGCAAAACCGTGGAAATCGGTTCGTGCGTTCTGGAGTTATAGCGTTAGGGAGGAAAACCCGACTTATTTTTATTATAGTTTTAATGAAATACCGTTTCCGTGGGAATTCTGGGTATTCCATTCTTAGTACACTCCACGGTACCTAAGCTAAGTCTCTGCAAAATTTCAAGTACCTACGTTTGGCCATTTTGGCTGTTGATTGTCAGTAAATCAGTCAGCTTCTCCTTTAGACCGTAAAGAAGTATACTTCATTTTTTTTCAAAGATTTTTTTTTGCAACACTTCACTAAGCCAAGAAAACAACCCTTTAACAAATTGCGAATAAAAAAAAAAGATGAACTCCGAACAACAACTGTAACTTAAACCGTCGGACATTGTTTTTACTCGGCCGAAACGGTGAGTGAAATAAAAAAAAAAGTCGCAAAGTATAGAATTACTACTATAGTATCAAGGATCTTTTTACGAAGTCATCTTTAGTGTACGGTCAATTAGGCAATTTTTTTTTGGTCATCGTTCGCATTTTGTGGATGCGATATGCAAATGTGCTTATAAATTATTAAGGTACTGATACACATGCTAGTAAGTAGCATGCTTTTGCAGCGATTCCCGTAATATTAATGTTCTTATTACGAGTCGAAGCTTCGAGATATTTGACGTCTTTGTGGTTACTTACCGTAATAGCCCCAAAAGCATGCCACTAAGTAGCATGTCTATCAGTAGCTTTATTCTTCGTTTAAATATGACGAAGTGTGGCGCTCGAGATTTTTCTGCCCAAGTTTCTTAGCGAAACGTATAATAAGAGCTAGCATACCTGAATCTTAAGGCCGACATTGTTATGCACATCAACAAACAGATTGTATTTGTAAGAAATTCCACACAAATTACCCCAGTACGAGGTACAAGGGAGAAAAAAAGCTCAATTCCATTTATAAACAATTGCTTATTCCTTTCAAATATCTGCATTTATGTGGTGAACGATAATGATATTGTTTACAGGGAAATGTGTTTAAAAATCAGCATTTTCTTACCAAGATAGTAATGAAATAATACTTTATTAAGCGGCAATGAACCACCCCTGTTGTAGTAACGTGCATTGTTTTGAAAATTGCACACAATCTTCCACGTAGTAATTACTTAATGTAATACACAACTGAAATGATAATAAACTTAAAAAGAAAAATGCACGCAAGTAGGAAGGTATGCTGTACTTTTTCAAACAAACTACTTAATCCAGTTTCTGAAATGATTTGTTGGTAAAAAATACTTAAGAGACTAATGTAAGTTGAGCTTGTAAAAGTAGAAACACATTCTAGAGAATGAGATACGGCGAGGTGGTCGATCGGCGCAGTCTGATTAGGGACCAGTTCAAAAAAACATACATAAAACCGTAAGAATAATAGTAGCGTAGCGTCAATGAAATTTATGTCTATTCGATAGATTCCCGAGGAATATTTGAATTTATATCTTAATTCTATAGAAAATATCGCTGCACGAAACCGGTGGATTAGCATAAAGATACAATTATTAATCACACCTTGAAGTTATTCTGACCAAATGGATATAAATTCTCACGGAATAGATATGAACGTCGAGTTTTGATGTCTTTTTTTCATTTTTATTAATATATCTATCTATCTATGTAAAGGTCGTTGCCTTATTTAGGCACGGGGAGAAGTTTTGTGTGTCCTGGAAAGATATAGGCATTTTAGAATGTTTAAATAATAGGTGATACCGAATTGCGTTCCGTTAAGATTTGGTAATTCAAAATAATACTGGGGTTTTAACTGCATTTTCATGCAAAACATGCACACATCAAAAATATCTAGGGATCAAGAACATTTTTAGCTCTAAAAAATCTAATTTATTTAAATCAAATCTAATCTTCTGGATTGGTCTCCTACCTAATTCCCCATGACGGTATCAATGACTTATCACCACATTTTGAATAAATTATGAATGAATTCAGTTTTTGTAAAATATATTCTTGCTTGCAATCTTCTAAAATGTACTTGATCCCTAGACACTTTTGATGTGTGTATGTTTCGCATGGAAAACCCCAGTTTACACCCAACCTACCGATTGTTGTAGAATAATCAAAACTAAAAGGAGTAGAGTCATGACCATAGATAGGTTAAATAAAATATTGTTCACTTTTATGGTCGGTAAAAGATTTTTTTTTCGTTCAACAATTTGCATGCCACCGTCCCAAGTAGCTTTCCAGGAATTATGTCAGTGTGCTTACTATAAGAATGGTGTCGTATTACGTCTGCAGCATATGGCGCGTCTAGATTTACGTCGCATTTTAATTCCAAATACTGGCATGCAACTTCATAGAAACGCGAAAACAATACGAGAGCATTCCTTCGGTAACCTACCTACACATTAGGTATATTATTATATCAAGTCGTCGTCAAGGTAAATGAAGTGATTTTTTAAAACGGACTGCGGTTCGTTTTTTATTTTATTTTGTCATCGTGAAACGTGAACAACATCATCGACGTCGGCCATGTGAAAAATCGCCCAAACGATGTGACAAGCCGAAATTTAATAAGTGAGCGGAGTTTTGGAAACGGTCGTCCCGCTGAGCACCCGCGCGCCCGACACCCGACACCAGCCGGCCCCCCTCCAATGAATAAATTTCATTTTTATTCAAATTTCGAACATGGGCATGAAACATTCGCGTTTTTTCTTTTTCTTCTTTTCGCCAAACAAACAATTATTCATTGGACAGTGGATCTTTTATTTTTGTTTTGCGCATTTTATTTATGACGTTTAAAAAGTTGTTATTCTTGAGCCGGGGCATGCGTTATTGTTGCAGAGATTGTGCATTATGTATGTAACTACCGTTCAGTGCGTGTACTGCAGCTGTGAGAAGATCTGCGATCGAATAGACTAAAACTATGTACCTATAGTAAAGAAACACGTTTTTTTATTATGACAATGTTAGTTAGACCGTTCGTCACAAAACTAAACTTCAAATTACAGTAAAGTGAAGCAAATAACCAATAAGGACGATCGGTAGCAGTTTTATTTGTACTTTTTTTTAAGTATCTCACACAACGACTTTATTACGCTACACATCTGTACCTAACCGTTGCCGCCTCGTACACCTGTAATCCAATGATTAAGACTTTAAACACACAAAAAAACAGGACTAACGACTATAATATTCATTATTAAGTAGCAATAAAATTATATCGTCGTCTGTGATCGGACAGAGCCTTGATTTTCGTCAACATTTCAATTTGCGTAATGTGTAAACTTTTGTCTGACAAGTCAAGTTGTTTTATTCAAATAATCTCCGCGAATTCTAAAACAAAAGTCAGTTATCAAACGTCACTGGCTCGTAGTTTGTTTCTTTTCACGAGCCTTGCTTGAGGAGTGATCCGTATTTTAGTAAGGACAGACTGTACGCAGTACTAAATGTACAATCATCATCATCATCAGCCCATACCTGTCCACTGCTGGACATAGGCCTCTCCAATTGCACGCCACTGTGATCTGTCGGCTTCTCGCATCCAGCTTCGTCTTTCCTCGGGAGGGAACCCTCCAGAGGACGGGCAGCAGCGCTCTCTGTGAGTTAAACCACAACACCACTGCGATCGCCAACCCGCCTGCCCAGCGTGGCGATTATGGGCATTTACCCCCAATTTTGAGCACAAAAATGTACAATAATACACATAAAACGAAAATATCACGATATAAACACAGAAGCGAAACCAATGAAACTGAAAGAAGATTTTATTAATAAAACTTATTTTAAAAAATTCCATCTGTAGCACATACATGAAGTGTGAAAGAGACTGAAGAGGTTTGCCAGGACAGTGACAATTACTGGTCTGTGATCTCCGGAATAGGGACGTTGGCGTATACAATGTACACACATCAAAAGCGTCTAGGAATCAAGTACATTTTAGAAGATTGCAATCAAGAATATATTTGACAAAAACTGAATTCATTCATAATTTATTCAAAATGTGGTGATAAGTCATACAGGAATGGGGAATTAGGTAGGAGACCAATCCAGAAGATTAGATATGATTTAAATAAATTAGATTCTTTTTTGTGCTAAAAATGTTCTTGATCCCTAGACACTTTTGATGTGTGTATGTATCGCGAAGTACAGGTACCACAAGAAATTATCAATAGCAGTAGGCAAAACCGCGATACCATATTTGGCGTAGCGGGGCGTAATGTATTTTTAAAAATGTATTTTTAACTAGTTCCAACCATATGAACAAAACCAGTTCCGTTCACAATTACCCACCCTGACTGCGTACGTTAAGTAAGTTGTCAAAAATGTGTGTGCCCCTGAAACGTAAATGGCTTGATATTTACATGTATCCAATTATTGTTCTCGTGAACTGTGCTTTTGGTAATCTCTGTAAGTAGGTTATTATGTCGGTAGTTGAGAAGAGGACTTTGAATTCATTCCGACGAAGTCCTTATACTACAGTCAAAGTCTTAGTACAGATAAACTAACAATATAAATGTGAATAATATTGTAAAAAAAGTTATTGAATTCCATAAAAAAAACTAACAAGATTTTGTTGCATTCTAACCCTTCTTAGTTTTTTCTCTGGGGACATAAAAAAGACTATACACATTTATCTCCATTTCCATGTTCTTATTGTCACTACGGACCTAGGAAGCCTCTAGATACACCTCTATAGCTACGACCTTTTTTTAAATTAATTTCTGTGTGTTAAGTACGTACTAAATCTTTTTATTCCTGCCTAATATTCATCTGGTTCCTTAAGCTTAACTTAGCTTAACCTTCGCTGATGCGAAAGCACTCAGGGTCTGCTTTTAATTTGAAGACGTAGGTATCTTGGTTAGCTATTTCTAGGACTTTCGTCCAGGACCTGGAACGCGACAAAAGGTAAATGAAAGCCGTTGGTGCGCGACACGTACGTAAATTATAAAAGCAATAAAATAAACCCTATCTACTTAGAATAATTTCCGTACGACCACCAGTTCTGTTATTCAGAATTCGTGTTATAGGTAAGTCAGCGATATAAATTCGTGCAATAAATTCTTATCCGTTAATATAACCCTAAAATTAGCATTTCAGACCTTATACGTCGAGGTGATACCCAATAACCATATAAAGTTGATTGTTCAAGTAGAAAATGTAAATGCAAATACAAATGTTCATACTTTACTCTTACTACCTAGTTATATTATGATGCCTGACTAGATAATCAATATAATGAGAGAAGCGCTGGACACGATCATGCTTTTTAAAGAAATAAATAAAGATTGTGCGATGGCAGCCCAACTGGGCTCGTAAAAAAATAATGGCCTTTGATACAAGGGACATTATAAAACCTTCTTCTAATTGCAACCTTAAAATATATTCTTAAAATTAACTATACCTACTAATCACAGGTCCTTCGTCACACTTCTTACCAACTTGAAATAATATTGTGAACAAGATAATTAGGCAAGCTCAAATTTTCCTGGAAATCTTCATTACATCAGACAATCTTCAAGAGTCAAGATTACGCCAAAGCGATGATATCTGATATCTTTTAATAAATCATGAAGGCGATTACCCACGTTTTACGCGAAGCTATAGTAAAATTTCTAGAAATCGAATGAAACAATATTCAACCGCTCGATCGTAAATTAATCGATTAGATCGATGCATTACTGTGCCACAATTTCACAGGGTGACATGTTAATTTTTTCATAAATTAAGACCCAGGTCAAAGTGGCCGTAAAACCTCCACGCGGCACTAAATTGAGAGTTCATGTTACAAAAAAAAAAACAAACATTTAAAAAAAGAACGCCGTATACGACGTTGACACGAGTTTGGTAACGTTCATTCTCATTGATAATTTCTTTATGTGGTTCTCAGATACCAGTTTTTCAGAGGTACCATTCTGTTCTGATTCCGACCGACTATACAGTGGTTTAAAATCACTTGAACCCTTTGCTTGTGGCAAGGTTAAATGGAATAGGGTTCACGATAAACTTGCGCATGGCCGTGGACAAAATAGACAGAGCGAGATGGACAAGGATAAAGGAGGAAAAAATACGACAGATCCAAAATGCTTTTACATTTTTTAAATAGTATTAAAGTTTTACGACCCGCGGTTTTACTTTACGCCTTATTGTACTAGTATTATAACATTTTTATTTCATTGAACCCCCATGGATAGTTCACCAAACTTAATATTCTTTACATACTGTACCTTAGCCTAACGTTATACCCATGTATATTGTCTGATAAACCAAGAGAATCTTATTAAGAAAATGTCAATTTTTCTCATTCATTGAAAGCATTTTCAAAATGTTGAATCGCTGGGCACAGGCGTACAAAAAGACCGCAGTCGTCATAACTTAATCTTTGAACTGGCGATGGCTGGAACAGGTTCCGAGCCCGCTCCCCATGACAAGTAACCAGATTAATGCATTTTAAACCAAGAAGGCTCAATTTTGATGCTGCTGGACCCTTTAATTGAATGACTTTTTTTTTCTTCTTTATCTTTTGTTTCATTTTCAAACGAGTTTCAGATGTGATTGTTTATTTTTTCACGGTCATGATTAGTTTTTAATAAATGAAATCGTTTATGGGCTTATTCCGAACGCCGATTTGGCAACGTCATCGACTATCTGTGGTACCTACTGGTTATAATGTTTCCCCCGGTTGCTTTCACGTGCTGGCTTGTGGTCGTTTATTATTTTTATGTAGGTAGATAGTTGAGAGCATTCCGCCGTCTGATTCCCGAACACATAGGGCAAGGCTAGAGCGTTTGTTAGTTATTAGAAGATCCCTGTACATTTCCTACGATAGGTGTACATTCATTAGGCGTAAATTGACACCACTTTTGGTACAGAACGGAAGTTACTTTATTTCTTGTCCAAAAATAATGTAATGCAAAACACTAGTATTTCATTTTGATTATCCGAAATTCAACACTGAGTATATCCAATTTAATAGTGTTCATTGATATGCCCACGAGCCATTAAAGTTGGCCCAGAATTATGTGACAGTTTTGAACACCATAATTTATTTTCTTTGTGAGGTAATTTATTTCACGTCTCTGAGATTCGATTGAATGATGTTATAACACAAAATCTCAGGAACATCTTTTGTGTATTGTATAGAAAGAAAGAAAATTAGAAAACATTGAAAGATAATTTCGAGAACATCGTGCAGACTTTACACAGGAAAGTAAAGTTTCATCCTTTATTATTATTTCTAACCTACTAGATCCCACTGTAGGGAAAAGACCTCCCTTTCCTTTCTCGCTGACGTCCAATAGTATTTGTTTTGCGGAGGTTTTCATCGCACCATTTCTTCCGATGTGATCCGAATGCGGACTCGGTGTCTCTCGCCGTTCATCGCCGGCTCGTCACCTCGTTTCCTCTTATACCTATATTCAAATGTTCAAAATTTCGACACTATAATTATCCTTGTGTAAACATATACTTTAATATGTGGCAAAGGACCATAAATTAGATTATGACCGTCTCCCCAGCACAACAACGCCATGCAGGTGCACACAATAACCGCGATTTATCAAAAAATAATTTCAACACATAATATTTTCGAGTTGTAACGTTGTTTAATGCATCGTTTATATTTTATGAGGTAATTTCTCTTAGTTGAACTGCCGTCATTATGCCGAAGTGGCAAGTTTGGGTGTCGGTTGTGAGCTTCGCGGTCTAACGCTTTGTATGGTCAGGCGTCTATTTTGAATTTGTACCGTGTGACCATTCGATGAGTGGTCTCGACTTATGGACCACTTTATCTAATACTCTTGATATGATTGAACGGGCATCATTTGACTGTACATTATTATTCATCGGTGACGTATCGTAGACATATCCTACTAATATTATTAAACGCGAATGTTTTCTTTTTGTTTGGATGAATGTTTGTTACTGTTTCACGCGGAAACTATTGAACGGATTTTAACGAAACTTCACGTTAATATAGATTATAAATCGGAATATCACGTAGGTTTATGCCTACTTTTCCACGGGAACCGGAAAAACTGCAGTTAACATAGTCGTGGTATAGTTTGAAGTATTTACAGGATTGCAGCTTTCTTTAATTCAATGGCCGGAAATAATTATCAGAAATATAATTTTAGACATTTTCTTGCCTTAGTTCTTCCCATCGCATATTCAAGTGTTCGCTGAATTGAGTGCTTTTTCAAAATTGCTGCTACGCTATTACTAAGTCATAAAATAACTCGAGTAACTTCTCTTCACAAAATGATATGACTATGATATCTACTTGCAATCGCAATACTGCGTATAACCGTTATTTTTATCATCAACATCTCCATTTATTCGGGAGATGTCATTATCATTTCCCTGCATTCTCAGCATATTGAAAGTTGTTCATATCAACGAGCCAACAACGTTTCTGAGACCATTGCTCGAGGTCCTTTTACACGGAGTAAGTTAGGTACATTTCTCCACAAGCATGCGGCCTTGTTTGTAAAGGAAACCGAAACTGTCATTAGGGATTTTTTAGAGCATCACGACACGCACCTACCCAAGACTCCACCCTAATGTCCAGCAAAACAACGCGCTCAAAACAACAGTCACGTTACAAAAAGAAGAAAACCCAGTCACCCGAGACCAATCCCTTTCTAATAATGTTATTCTCTCAAACAGAATATATGTGGAGAGTGAGGGAATAAAAAACACATTGTTTCTAGCACCACAATTATACTATACAGGAAACTTGTTAAGACACCCCCGAGGTGATGGTAGAAAAAAAAATTATGTAAAAAAAAACGAAATCGTTCGGCGGCGTCAATTGATCCGGGGATCTCTCGCAGGATTGAGTTATCTGGTTGATTGTCTGCGCGCGCGCGTTTGTGTGCGTGTGATAGACGCCTACACGCTGCGCCATTGGTCAGCCGAGTCCGGTAAGGTGCGCGGGCGCAGGTTTCTAATCAAGAGGTTGTGGTCGGATTGTGATTGTTTAGTCGGTTCTACCGCAGGAATTCATTGTATGGTTTTCATGATGCGCCGCAACGGTCACGTGCCTTTATATAATAATGTTGTATTCATTAATTGTCGATATTATTATCGATAATATTTTTCCTATATCTGTTCAGTGTAATACTACAAACACTGAAAAACATACTAATGATTTTTGTATTTAAATAATACCTATTAGTATTTAGTTAAACGACAAGATGATTTCGTACATCCGTATTCAGTTATCAAGAAAAATTAATAGATAATATTTTAAATATTATTAGCTAAGTAATGTATTTGTAAATGAAAAATATGGTAATCAAATTAAGAAACAATTCAAGCGCATGAAATCGATTCTCCACTGCCAATTAGTATGCTAAGGACTAAAATTACTGTTATATTATTTACAACATGAAAATTCCATAGAGCATAGGGCAACCGGTTTACGAGCCGGCACCACTGGGTTACGTGTAAAACGGCCAACGTGTGTGTGTGTGAGTCTTCTTTTTTTCTTTTTTAAAAAGCGTTTATGTGTTGGTTGTGGTCTTGGAAAATATGTTTTTTTTTTTCATAAGTGCCAGTACGGAAAATGTGGTTGATTTCCGTTAAACATTTGATTTTTTTTTAATTTTCTTAATAAAGAGATGTTTTCTTTTTACGATCTGCATTCGACTCAACCACTGAAGCTTTCAAATACTTTAATATTTGACACTACCTTTCATCAGCACAACTTTTCTTATTATAGAAAATTAATACTCCTTCAAGTGTAATGGGACTATGATACCTATCGTTACAAAATGGAAAAATATAACACTTTTTTACTGATGAAACTTTTCAACTTCCTTTTAATTTTCGACATAGGTATTCGCAGAATGCGACTAAAGAAAAGAAGAGCCAAACAAAATGTAAAACAGGCACTAAACATGTTTACTTATGATTATTACCTTACCGTAGAAACCTATGACTTCATTCAGAAGTTACTAAAAATACAAACAGGATCCGAAAAAGATTAAAAAAAGAAACAGATCTAATTCAGAAACCGACGGACCAATTCAGTTGGTGCTTGACACTTTGATAGCTCCTAAGAAAAAAGAGCTTAACAAGTTTTTGTGGCGGTAATTCTGACGCCCCGGCAATAATTAAACAATTCTCTATGCTTGTTAACATACGTACCTGATACAGGATACATAAATCATATAACGTCAGTCGATAGTTTCGTCTGTCCGTTCCTTTGGTAGGTTAGTTTCTCGGAAATATCTCAGGATTCTCTAATTGCAAACTCAACACGTGTTTTTGTTGGTTTCGGGGCAGATGGTTACCTTTCTGCCGAAATAGCGCCGCTCGTTGGTGCCGTTCGTCCTTCTCACACGCACGTGCTGAATAGGATAGAGACGGACGATTCTGCAAGTCTGCGAAGTTTTTCCGAAGAGACTAATTTCTTACACAACAGTTTTATTTATACTATTTATAAATAAAAATGTTGGTTTTTTTTTTTGTTTTCGAGGAGACGTTACAAACAATGTCATTTCTCAATATTAATGAATGGGTGAATGAATCAACAGACAGCGGAGCGATTTAAATCACTTTGGTTTGACGTGCGTATGTTATAAATTATTGTGGTCAAATAAACTGTACGCTGTGTAGGTACTCTCTGGCTGAAGATGACGTACAGCACACTTTTACATTTGCCACCACGTTCATCTGTGTGTTCTTCTCATGGGCGTTTCATTATTTCACCACGAGTCTGTAGATTTATTGTATTCAGGAATATTTTTTTTGTACAGTTCCGATTTATGACCTAAAATGCTGTTAAACTTAAGACACAAAGAAAAGTAAACAATGTTTTGATAGGTGACGCTGTATAATTTATCTACTACTAGCTTTCCGGCCGCGGCTTCACCCGCGTGTACTTCGGTTATACCTCTATTGCGGTATAAAGTAATATTTTTGTTTTCTCTCGGGAAAATCAATTTTTTCCGGCATAAAAAGTTCCCTATTATTTAAACCGGACTTCTAACTATACATCTGCAAAATTTCAAAGCAATCGGTTCAGTAGTTACGGCGTCAAAGCGGAACAAACAAACAAACTCACTTTCCCATTTATAATATTAGTGAGATTAAGTATGTCCCTTTTCAGCGTCTTATAAACAATAGTGCCCAATAGTTAAGATGGGGCAAAAAAATTGCTCCTTTATTAAAATTACAGTTTCCACCGTCATAGATAAGAAAGCTGTCATCCTGCACACTTAAAATAAATCTAATTAGTTGTTTCTTTCGCCTCTCAGGCGGCGCCATCTACAATTTTTTTTCATCCACCCCTAGTTTAATAATTTTGTGTTGTGTTCTTACTGTCTTAGTGCTGTTAATCTTTACACTACACCATTATGCCCAATTATCGGGAAGTCGGAACAACATGTGGCCGTGTTCTTCCTCGACATCTCCGGGAAGTGTTGTGTTACTCAATGCATTGAAATACCAACGACAGATGCAAAATACACACGATTTTGTGCCTTATGTGCTTTCAAAACGACGCCGAATAAAAAAAAAAAGGAAAAAATGAAGCGCCATTTTGTGAATAAATCTACCGAAGGAGGTCTCGTGAAATTTATTCCAGCTTCGATGATTAAGAGATCTACAATGACTAGTTAATTTAATACCACGTGACCTACAACTGTGGCTAAAAGTTATTGTAACATTAAGAAAAAATAGGCACAGCTTTATTAAAGTCTTCATTAGCACCAGATGTCAGCTTTTAGTGGTTAAGAGAAGCATTTCTTTTCCGTCCTTGAGGTCATAATTGGTTGGCGTTGAACTGAAATGAGTCAATACGGACACGTAGTCAACGGGGGCGTTTTAACCAAATGCACTCATTCGGAAATTGTCAAGCAACACATATATGTATTAATCGGCTGAGCGATATATACCCTTAAGGCCTGCGTAATAAGCAAAGTAATTGCAAACTGTTGCAATTTAATGATGTACGATGAAGTAGGGTGACCATGCTGCGCGAACTTACAATGATTTATGCGTTATTAATAATGTTGTATGAGGAACAAGTAACTTGCTCATACCTCGTTTAGTTCTTCATCATAAGTAGGTTATTGTTACTTCTCATTAACATTTAAACAAGATTGATGTCAACAACGAAGTCATGCAATGCACGTACAGATTTTTAGGAGCCCTCGCTGTAATATGAATTATGCAAAACAAAGTGCACACAAAAACTAATGCGTCCGTTTAAAATTCATAACAATATGATTAAACGATTACCTACTGTCAGTGTGATTAGCATATCTAAAAGGTCTCGTTTTTTTATTAAAAGAAATATTTAATGAGATATAAGGCATGAAGTGTGGGCCAGGTAGCCTGCGGTCACCGTTTATGGGCAACGCCATTTTTTTACGGCCCATAAAAAATAGAGGAGGTTTGGCCGACATCAAAGGAACATGCGAAATTATGTGTCAAACAACACATCCACACTGAAATTGAGTCATTCTTGGACAACACTATTTTGAGCTACTTATTACATTACGTCGTCTGATTGAGATGTGTTTTCGTTTGGAATTTATTATACGCAAAACTCAAGCTAGTTTGTGTCAGAATTCGATGTAAAAATCTGAAACAGATTAGTACTTTAGTTATACTCATAGCTTTAGGCACTTAACACCAAAGACGCCGACACAAGACAAAGAATTCATCATCATTATTATTTCAACGGCGGCCATAATCATGTATACACATCAAGATGCGTTTGTTCAGCACAGCCAAAAGTTACAGATTGACTTTGTAGAGCTTCACATGTCGGAAACCAACTAACGCGAATCGTGATCGGTCTGAACACTAAAATCGAAATACTAATTTTACGCCCAATCTAGATCGATAAAAATTAAAACATTGACCGATATCATACATCAGTCGTTGGAACAAAATGCCGACAAAAAACGAAACAAACCGCCCGAACGCACGAACGACAATCAACTATTTGAAAAAGGAATAAAGACAATTTTGAGACAACTTTTTACAGGCGGTTACGCCAATGTCGTCACTAGGGTGACCATCCTGTTAATGGAATTCGAAACGCAGTCGGACAACTTATTGAGCTTAAATTCGATCGATGACGGCCCGAATACGTTTTTTTTTGTGTGCGTCCGAATATCTACATTTCCGATGTCGGTTCTCACAGAGAATGAAGACATAAAAATTTTTCTTGTCCGCGATACTTGGCGAGCGGCGCGTCAAAGACCAGCCACACACGATATTTGGCCATTGGATCTTTGCGGAATGCTCATTTCTTGTGGGGTAGGGTGATCGTGGCAGCCAAATTGGTGGCTGCTCACGCCTTTCGGTGTGGCCGTGCTATAATTTTTCAGGTTAAATTGGCCGTTTCCGATCCAAACACCGGGCGAGCCGGAGTTATCAGAAATGGCATCATTATGCGCTTTTATACCTGAGGCTTGTTTGTTTAGTGTAAAATTATTTGGCTCTAACAAGCTAACGCCGATTAAAATTTTATTTTATTATGTTGGCAGTAGGTACTGCGGTATGCTGATTCCTGATTTGGTTTTAAAAACTAATTAGCGTTGAGGACATTCGGACTGTGGACCGAATTTAGTATGCATGAAGTCAGATATTCGCACGAGGATGCTCGTAAAATATACGAGACTATTATTAATCAGCGAGGGCATTAAGTGGGCAGTTTATATTGCGACTCACCAACAGTTGTTGACATCTTAATCTTTGCCGTTAATATAATAGTTTACGCAGCGTGACTGAAACATAATACCTACCTATGATAAATATGTAGTTTTTTTTTCTGCATAACAAATCAGAAGTTGTGTTTGCAACTGACTGCACCTGTCGGAAGACGATAAGACAACTTTATTCGGAGCAGGTTTATCGTGATCTTGCGAGTGATAATAATCTAAAATATCAAGTTGAAATCTGATACTTGAGTAACAATGACCAATAGGAGACAGTGTCTCCAGCACCCGGAGCACCTTGGGATCTATCTACTTTCAATTTTGTATCATTTGCTTCAGGCTTGGAGTACCTCAGTGCGGCGAGGAGCTTGCACCCTGAACTTCATGCTGGAAGTACGTTGGCCAGTCAAGATTTTCAACTCAGTTTGGAAGGTAAACATACTAACTACAATGCATTTGGACGGATATTTGCCGATCGTTTCACCACTTTAGTGTGTACTTTAAGTTGTAAACTTACTTCAATATAATTACTAAGCAACATTTCCTCTTTAACAGGTTCCAGAATAGCGTCACCAACCCGGCTCCGGTTGTCCGGTGGTGCGCTGGGTGCTTCAGCCAATCGGAAACGAGCGGTTTCCTGGAGTCCATATTCTGCTGAGTCTTTAGATCTGGCGGCCGTAATTAGGGCGTCACCAGCCAGCCTGGCCGTAAGAGCGCCGTCTGCAGCGTCCACTGGAAGCTATGGACACCTGAGCGCTGGAGATTTCGGTCAGTACTAACCACTTGAATACCTAATGCGAGTATGGAAATCATAATAACCAATTAGTGGATACGATTTCCAAGAAACTGTATTTAAAAAACCTTTTTACCTGTATTCGGTCTCACACGAGGTATTAATGCAAAATTTGTCGTTAACCTTAGTGGTCTAACATGTACATGTCGAAATTTCACGGACGAAGGACATTATGTGGTTAGAATATTTGATAGAATTTATCGATCGGCTTAGGTAATTACAGAACGTTATGTAAGGTAAAAGTTATGTAAAGAAGGTGACTTCTCAGCAACAATCATCGTAGCCAAATTATGATAAGGCCATGCGTGGTACAGTGCTAATACATGCGCAACGGGCAATTAAAAAACCAAATTAATGGTACACTATAGCGAGTTCTCGTAAAGGGAAGAGAATTGATCAACACAGACGTGTAATAACTGTACGTGTGATATTTCCATAACTTTCAAGACCTGTCCTGCGTCAGGGTCATATTATTTCAATATGTCCTCTCAGACTTATTCTGTCTCTTTCGTTCACAGGCGCAATATCCCCTGCCCTGTCGCTGTCGCATGCGTCACTCGCCCAGCAGTTACTGGCGCGAGGTGGGGTGGTAGGCGGGGGCGGAGTGCTGGGTGGCAGTATGCTGCTGGACCCTGCCCACCAGCAGGCAGCGGCAGCGGCTGCGCACCATGCAGCGCATGCTCACCTTGTCGCCGGTATCCACAGGTCTGTATTATATTGTTATTCGTTATATTTTAAATGTAGGTATTTCTTAAAATCTATGGCTTCTATACTTATTTACTTTACTTTCACGAGATTTTTCGAGACTTTCACGTGACTTCTAATCTGAAAATTATTGTCGTTGTCTAAATTGACAAACAGGAGGCTTTCAGCATTGGTAAAATTATAATTTCTCTTCAGATCGCACATATCCTCACCGACGCAGCTGCTGATGGGAGCCCCAGTAGACGTCCGGTCAGGATTGGGCTTGGATGGTCAGCATTTGCAGCAGCCGCCGCAGCAGCCTGAAGTCACCAGCATCATGGAGGCTGATAGGTAATTGTAACTTTAGTTCTCTTGTGAAGTACCATTATTATGACGTAACAATATGAAGGTACCATTAGCTCTTATTGTAACAAAGCTAACCAGGTGCTCGTATTAACCATACTTATTTCTACCAGCTCAACAGTATACCAACCTTCATTTCCCAGTGCATCGACGGCGCTTCTGAGTCGCAAATCGCCGCCTCGCCCCAGGGACTGCTCCAAGCCGCTCTCGGCGGCGGCAGAGAGCACGGTGCACGATGGCGCAGACTGCAAGGATGAACCCGGAGACTTTATTGAGACCAACTGTCATTGGGTAAGATTAGTTTGAATACTGATGATTAATTGAATGTATTAGGCGTTTGTACGTATTTTTTTTAAAACACAATGTACAAGCCTTTAACCACAATCCTGTCTGATGTTAAGCAGCAATGTGGTCTACGATGGTGCACACTTGTTCATTAGGTACCTATTTACCCCAGTGACTTGAAGACCTTCAGCACAGGAAACACAGACTCCTATCCACTTAGGACTTCAGACCATTAGTTCCCTACCTTGCTATTACTAGTATCCAGATTTGTATTTGTATGTGGAGCTGTACTTGATAAAATAAGCTAATCCTGCGATGTTTAGTCAAAATCTGTTCAAAGAAAGACAGCAACCGTATATGGGCCTCAAAATATGGTGGCGGATAAAGAATTATATTTGAAAAGTAGCAAATTATAGTTCATAGTTATGATACAAAGAATAGTCATTAGAATAACACCAACAATTATTTGTCTTCTTATTTTACAGGTCGATTGTAAACTAGAGTTCCCGACCCAGGACGACCTAGTGAAGCACATCAATACGGACCACATACACGCAAGCAAGAAGGCTTTCGTCTGCCGATGGACCGGCTGCTCCAGGGACGAGAAGCCTTTCAAGGCTCAGTACATGCTGGTGGTGCACATGAGGAGGCATACTGGCGAAAAACCGCACAAGTGCACGGTAAGCTAACAAAAATCATAGTCACACTATTCCAACTTCATTAAAATGAAATATTGTCACCCTACACCAGCTAAATAACAGTATCCATTACATTGAAGTGTCTTCGTTCAGGCCTTGCCTGTGGCGACGTGTTAGCGTAAACGGGAACAAAACAATGCATGTCGCTCTCTGTATCTTTCTAGATTCCAGACAATACTTAGTGCTCGTAAAAGCCCTGTCAAGCGTGGCAGTTCACGTTGCACGTCACTTTGTTGTTAGAGCTAAAAGCCCTTCATAATACTTTGACAGAAACTAGCTGTGTTGTTGTGTTTATGATCCGAGGCATTAGTATTTTATTACTAACACATTGTTCGTTTTATGTGGTACCCCTATTGCCTACGTAGTCACCTACGCCCCTTGAATTCTTTAATCACCTTTAACTTAGCTGTCTAAGTGTTCGTAAATATTTTACTGCCGTTTGATAGCTTATTTGAAATAGACGTTATTAATAATTAAATACCTTCATTTATAGATATTGGAAATAAGATAATTAAATGAAATTGGTTATATCATTTAATTGGGTATAGGTATCTGATTAGCTGAATTTTATAACTTCATACTCCATTTCACTTTAAATATTTTGCTATTTCAACAAGATTATTATGCACACATAGTTTCGAGTTTAATGTTTATATCTGCGGTGTTTATTCATTTACATGGCCAATTATTTTTCATTCCGTAAAATACATACCCGGACCACATCAGACTAACTTAAAGGGGTCTAAATAAACACTAAAATTATTTGCTCGTGTTATACTCGTAGTCCTCACCCTGTATACGAACTAAGAAACGGATCGCCATCGAATGATAAACTACTTATCATCTCTTACAAAAGATGCTCAAGGTCTTGTCACTTCACAAAACAATCTATGGACATGTGTTATGCGTGAGTTTTATGTAGGCTAATAACAAATTTCCTTTCAGTTCGAAGGTTGCTGCAAAGCCTACTCCAGGCTGGAGAACCTGAAGACCCACCTCCGGAGCCACACGGGCGAGAAGCCCTACACCTGCGAGTACCCCGGCTGCGCTAAAGCCTTCTCCAACGCCTCGGACCGAGCGAAACATCAGAACCGAACTCATAGTAATGAGGTGAGTGGGGTGAATGTGGATGATTGATCTGCGCAATCTATTTGTCTCACCAAATTCATTTAAGTATAATCAGAGTCACATTAATTGACAATGTTTGTTTTGGTGTATTACTATCATGTTGGTAATAACACTCTTTTTTGTTTGCTTAACATCAGGCAGGATGGTGGTCAAACGCTTGTTCTTAATGATAAAATATATATATATATTTTCGAGAATGTATCTGCTCACATATTTCTTTGGCTTTCATATTGAATGGCATTTAGATTTCCCCAAAATTTTCCGATTTTGTGACAAATACCACCTACCTAATATATAAAGTTGTGTGTCATGTATTGGGTGGGTATCTCCTTGTTGCTAGACGAAACAAAATAAGTACAATGTATGTACATAAATATTATCTCCATTCACTGATATACGAAGAAACCAGATCTGTAGGACGAATTTCGTAAGACAGTATTTTAAATTATTTTTATCTCCCAGAAACCGTACGTATGCAAGGCCCCAGGCTGCACTAAGCGGTACACAGATCCCTCTTCGCTGAGGAAACACGTCAAGACTGTCCATGGTGCTGAGTTCTACGCAAGTAAGAAACATAAAGGTGAGTGTACATTATCTACCTTCTTGATTGTAACAAGACCATTCTTTCCTGCAAAAAAAAATCCTGTAGTGTCCTAATCAATATTGTCTGATGAGATTGTTTAAAATTATTGATGGTGTACTATATCGTCCATCGATGCTTGATGTTACACGCATTGTGAACGCCGATGAAACGTCACAAAAATCACTATTTGTAGAATTAGTACCGAGAACTCATTTCCGTGACAAATGGAGATCTGTAGTCTCTGCCTACCCCTCTGGGAGACAGGCGTGAAGTGTATGTATGTAACTCATTTCTATACCTTCCAGGTTGTGGTCTCGGCGACGACTCAGCGGAGTCTGGCGGCGGTGCCGGTTCCTCCCCGCGCTCTGAGGAGGGCGGCCCACCAATCACAGGGCGGGGAGCGTCGTCCGCCTCAGTCAAGTCCGAGAGCCCGGCCAGCCCCAGGCCGCACGTCATTCACGGAGGGCATCAGGTAAGAACGCATTCGGATTATGAATTCAAATTGCGTATTATATTGTACCATTCTACTACCTGCCAGAATCCTATGGCATCTCTGTAGTATTATATTTTAAATAAGAATTTGCGAGTTCAATTTCGTCTGAAATAACTGTTTAAAATAAATTCTTTATTTAAACCACAATTTCTATTTTAGCTGTCAACTCAGTGTGGAGGCGATATTGACTTCGGTGGCGCAGGTCTTGGTGGATTTAGTGACGAACATGGCGCTCCTTACTTCAGGATCGATGCTGAAGTAAGAATCTTTTGTATTTTCTTCTAGCAAAATATGTGATACTATCAACAAAAATACCTAGCAATTAGGGAGTTTTGACTGTACTTAATTTTACTTTGTACAGTCGGCCAAGAATCTGATCTACCACCGTAAGGTTGAAACTCATATGAATGTCATTAAACATTAAGGTTCATTGTTCACTTGTTACAATATACCAACTCTACCTTATTGATGTTTTAGTGACACAGGAAGTGTCATCTAAACTGATAGACCATTTTCATGGCCAACCGTACATAATGCAGTAAAATATTCCTGCACTTTACTAACACGTGATCTGCACCCTCAGGTGGACCAGGAAGTGGTCGGTGAGGTTGGTCAATTGCCTCTGATGCTGCGCGCGATGGTGGCCATTGGGGAGCCACGTGCAGTGCACGCGCCGCGCGTTGGGAAGCCGCACGCGCACAGACTGGGCCCGCTGCATGATCCACCAAGTAAGATATACTTTAATATTGATGTGGCTGGAAATTACTATGTCGTGCACATATGAAAATTAAGCAATCAATGTCTTAATTTAAAGTAAATATTAAATCAATACATAGTACACAACAAAGTCAGCTCCCGCTGTCTTTCCTTATATATGCTATAGATCTTTAAAAGGACGCGGTTGATGCGGTTTTCTTTAGTAGATATAATGATATAGAAAAAAGGTTTATATGTGCAATACAGGCATATAAAACCAGTGAAACACTGTTAGTAATGTACCTACTCGTATATTGGCAAAACTACGTTTGCCAGGTCAGCTAGTCATAGATCCACTCCAAACGGTGTTGCAATAAGTAAGATTTCAACATTTGGGTTCTTAATAATGCTTAAAATTTATCCATCCACACACACAAGTTACTCTTTAGAAACGCAAAAGCATCACTAATATAAAATGGGTAAAATTTACAACTAACATATTTCCGGGATATTCCCACCCACTTTCCCACCACTGTGATCAGCACTCACAGCTCAATCAGTGACGACTGGGCTAGATCCCGGAGGGGGGCCTAGCATTCTGTCTTGGATCCCACATAGTTATTAAAGACGGTATAGAAATAAGAGGAAAAAATATATAAGTATATGCGCTGCATTGATTGCAATGCATACATATATTTTTTTTTACTTTCCTAATCTAAATAGTGGGAGACAGCATTATTACAAAAGAAGCACAAATTGCCTTGCGAGAGAGCACCACGGGTGAATGCGGAGGACTAAACTAACAAATGACTCAACCCCCAGGTCTTGGCCTTCCACCACCGCGCACGGAACTCGGGACAACCTCCATGGCTGCTGAACTGAAGCTGGCACTTCCCAACACCAGAAGGGATTCCGGTATCTCGTCGGGAAGCAGCCTCTACAGCGCTAGGTGAGTGGAAATCGTTGTACTAGATTTTAAGTTATAGTTCGTGCATTTCATGAATGCGCGCGGGCCTTAGACGTGTGAGTCGTATATGGACACGCTTGTTGACAGTTCAAACGAACAAAACTGCCACACACACATCTAAAAAATGCACGCACTATACTAAGAATTTGGCAGGAATTTTCTGACATACAAAACAATTCAAGAGTTTATTATTTGTGTTGTTTATTTACTTGGACCTTGTCTAATGGTTTACGAAAATAACAATAATTAAGACGTCGACTTTCTCAGTTACATTTCAAAATCATGTGCAAAGTAGGTATGTAGGTACCTATTTAAACCTCTTTTTTACACCACTTATTTCTTCTTCTTTTCGAGTCGACAGCGTGTGTTGTTTGCTACCGGTAAGCTACCACTTTGTTTTGGTAAGCATTTGATGCAGAAGTCATACATCTCCAAGACCATGTCTAGCCTAACGATTGGGAGCATTGTTACTTTTTTATCTGGTATACTAACACGACTAAGAGATATGACCATAAACAGTGTATTAACCTTCACTCCCAGATCCTCGGACATATCCCGAAAGAGCAGCCAGGCGTCTGTGGTGTCTGCGGCGGTGACACGACTCCCGCACCATACAGCCTGCGACCACTCGCCCGACAGTAGTCGCCGGTATGTACATATATAAATCAATAAATATTTTCCAACAACACACACATTGCCTTCGCCCTATGTTAAGTAGCTAAAGCACTTGTGTTATGGAATTCAGACACAAACAAACCCAACATGTACTTAAAAGCTCATCATCTAAGTATCTGTCAGCGGTGGGAATCGAACCCACCCATCCTGACCACTAGGTACACCAACAGGCCCGTCAACCTGTACCTATATACCTACTTTTAACGAGAGTTGAACTAATTCAGAATTCCAAGATATATTCTTTGGAGTGTTGATAGTTCGTCCTGATCTCTAGTATACCGGGTCAAAAATTGCAAGGTATTTGGACATCCGACCATTTAATTATGTAGACAATCTTGCTTCTAATTCTTTTCTCCAGATCTTTTCTACATATTCGTATAGGTACATATTTTGGGATTAGGCTTATTTCTTGTAAATCTGAGACAAATGTGGCAATCATATCTAGCTCCCAAAGTAAATCAGCGCAATCACCACGAAATGTTTCTCATACCAATACCTATATT
Source organism: Conopomorpha cramerella (assembly GCA_012932125.1). NCBI lineage: Eukaryota > Metazoa > Arthropoda > Insecta > Lepidoptera > Gracillariidae > Conopomorpha > Conopomorpha cramerella. The sequence goes on from SJJU01000954.1 coordinate 76,307, forward strand.
CCCACAGGTCTAGTCAAGTGTCCTGCGTGGGCTACGCCCCGGCGCCGCCTTCAGCGCTGGCTGCGGTGCAGGCGGTGCGCACCTCGCACGGCAACCAGGCAGTACTGCTGCGCGGCGTCACCTGCTCCGAAGTCAGGTAAGATTCTCCACAAACCTCATTTTTACATACAAGCTGTACCCCCGCGGTTAAATTGTACTCGGCGTTATTCCGATGTAAGGGCTATTATTGGAAAGTTTCAGTATAATACGCTACGTAGTATTCCAGCGAAAGAGATGCGTCTATTAAATATCGCGTTTTTAATATTTGTATATAGGTGTGTCCTGTGGTTACTTCTATCTGATGCTACCATTTCGATTTAATGAAGATGAACATTATTCCGTTATCTACATATGTACATATCTTACTGAGTATAACATTTCCATTTGCAGAGCTGAAGAGTTGGCACTAGAGCTGGACCCCAACATCCAGATTAAGGAAGAAGCGCGTAGACTGAGCGAGCAGTCAAACCTGAGTGACCAGGTTCAGGCGTACCAGTACCAGTGTAACCCAGAAGACGTGGTGAGCACAAATAATATTATGATTATTTATGAAAATGCCCTTATTCTTTTTCTACTCGTTTCGAAGCATCCTCACCTCACTTTAATGTCGTAGAAAGCATGGAGGAATCGCCACATCTAGAGCGGGCCACGAACGGATTATAATCAATCTGGACACCGAAAACATTTTTATTTATGTTCACTTGTTCATTGATATGTATATTCACAGGGTGACGCGCCATTCCAGTTCAAGACGGAAGATGTAGACTCACATGAAGTGCCAACTTTCAAGGAGTCGAGATCTAACTCCACCAGTACTGTGGTGGTCACCACCGCGCAGGTGCATCATCCCAACCAGGAGGTTAACTTGGAACAGGTATGTACATACACCCACATTTAATTTGGCTTTCAAATCAACAGATATTTTTGTACGAGACACTGTCTCCAATTGAAATTGGGTTATTAATCAAAACTTTCTACCTCTTTCAGGTCGCCGAGGGCGAAATGGTGGAGAACAAGCTGGTAATTCCAGACGAAATGATGCAATATCTTAACCAATCAATATTGGCAACAGATCCGGTTTTACCAGCTGACAACTCCGCCAACAACCAAGAACCAGAAACGAAGAGTACGGAAACGAAAGAGCCCTCCGATAAAGACAACAATGAAAATTCAGACCCCAATGACAAAATTAGTGACGTAGCGACCAGTGACGATTCTTTACTCAAAAACCTAGGTGCCATAGGAAGTGATCTCAACATTAGTGATATACCCGTCGATTTAAGATCTCTAGACGTTAGCATGTCCGGCAATAGCGGCAGCCTTCTGGGAACAAAGTGCAATGACGACAAGCCCAACCTGCAGGACACCGTCATCCCCGAAGTCAATGATACGGAAACTGAAAATTATAGTAAACCGTCAACTAGTGGTGCAGCCACTCAGAATCCCCTGCAATCTCTACAAACCATGACGGCCAATCAGCAAGAACAGACCAGGCGAGCGAATCAACTACCTCAGAGACAGACTTCTGTGGCCAGTCCCAAGACAATGGTGATGAGTCCACAAAGCATACCACAGAATGTGATGAGCCCACAGAGTCTGCCCACCCACATGATGAGTCCGAGAAGTATGCCTCATAGTGCCATGAGCCCGCAAAGTGTTATGAGCCCGCACAACATGGCTCACGGCGTCATGAGCCCACCCAGCGTATACAACGTCATGAGCCCAGCTAGCGTTATGAGTGTCATGAGCCCACAACACAACGCTATGAGCCCACAGAGTATGATGAGCCCGCAACATCCAATGCAGAACGTAATGATGAGTCCAAGGCACAATAATATGGGTAGTCCTATGTCGCAAAACATGAACACTCCTATGACCAACATAGCCAGCCCGATGGCACAAAATATGGCCAGTCCAATGAGCCACGGTATGCCGAGTCCTATGCATCCTAGCATGCAGAGTCCGATGTCTCAAGGTATGCAGAACACCATGACACCGAACATTCCCAATAATGTCAACGCCGGCCCTGTGATGAATCAGAACAACATGATGATGAACAGAGGTATGAATCCACCAGTGCAAGGACAAGCCATGCCACCCAACTATCCCGGACACCAGCGACCTAACTGCAATCCAAACATGATGAACAAAAACAATAACGGCCAGTTCCAAAACCAGGGACCGACGCCGAACTTCACTCAACCTCCCCCACCCAATATGATGCCAGCGCAACCGAATCCAGCGATGAGAGGGCAAACAATGCAACAGTATCAGATGATGCAGCAATTCAACAACAGTCAAATGCCGATGCGGCCTACGATGAACCATAACCAAGGAAACCAGTCCTACAACAACCAAATGAATTATCAACAGCATCAAATGAACTATCCAAACCCAATGAATCCTATGCAGATGTCCAGATCGTCGGGAATGAGCGTAGACAATAGCGCAAGTATAGGTCGGGGAACGATGAATAGTTACTGCGACCCGCATTACCAACATATGCAGCAGCAGTACAACCAAAACAATCCTTACCCGCAACCACCGCCGTACAACGCAGCAGTAAGCAACAACGTCATGGGACCACCCCCACCGAAAAATAACCACCAATACCCTCAGAACATGGTTCCAAATCAATATTACAATAACCAACAACGCCCCTACGGCCAATGGGACCAAAGTCAGTTTAAACAAATGCAAAATCAAAGACAAATGCAGAATTCCATGAACATGTCGACTGGTAGTCAAAAGCCTAACAGTGTGCGTGTGATGCAAAATCAGATCAACAACGCGAAGAACGGCGACCAGACTGACTGCAGTATGAACAGTTTGAAGGGGCAGAATGCTCAACCCAGCGACGTCCAAGTGTGGGATATATCCCAGTCACAGATAGAGGCGTCCAATGGCCGGAAGAAGAATGCTAATAACAATAGCAACAACAACAACAACAACAACGGCACTAATACGGCGAACCCTCAAAACACAGCAATGAGACAGGACGCGTACCAGCGGACGCTCGAGTACGTGGAGAACTGTGCCAATTGGAAGAGCTCGGAGATGGTGTCGAGCAGCACGCACCCGCTCACCGGCGGGGACAACATGGTTGTGAACGATCTGCAAACATCGCTTTCTTCGTTTTATGAAGAGAACCAGTATCTTCAAATGATACAGTAGTCCTTAGTTATTCCTGTGAAATTGTGTTCAAATTTATACTTTCTAAATTCTTAAGTCTCTTTCTTATGGTTGTAAAAATCTCTTATGGAGACTGATTAATTTTTAATATTATACAAGCTTTGTTGTTAGTGAATACCTATAAGTACAGACACTGAAAGAAAAGACACGCACATTTTGTATAGTCGACTTTACGTTTTAGGTATAAGAACTATTTTTAATTAACGTTTTTTTAACATAATTTGTCAAGTCTTCCATTGGGTAGAAGTACAATTTGTGACATCATGAATACCCAAAGCATTTATAGCGATGTTTACGAGTAAGTACTTTATTGAAGTGTTTTTTTTTTATTTATACAATTTGTATCTACTTGTAGGCATATAAAAAGCTTTTTATGAAACGCAGTGCCTTAATCGACAGATTTTTATCGTTTTATATAGTTCACGCTGAGATTACTACCGACATTATTATTTTGTGGTGTACAGTTTTTAGATAAGTAATATTATGTTTTTCGACTTTAATTCATGATTGTCTGTGAATTGTGGAACTATTGTAGTTTTAGATTTTTGTAAAAACGCAATATTCATTATTAGATTTATTATTATTGAGATATGTTGTACGGGAGCAATGTGACATGCGTCAGTAAAACAACATGAGGTTTATTGGACTAGGCGCAGCCAACTTTAGCTGTGTACCTGCGCCTAGCTAGGCAGAAACTAGCTAGGCATCCAACAGCCCTCTATCACGTAACTGAAATTAGCGTTAACGCCGTCTGAGATTGACGAATGAGAATAGTTTAAGCAACTTGTGGACTTGAGCGTATAAACTTGTAGGAGACATTTTGAATTGTTTTTTAAAATTTTAGTGCTTGTTACATTCTGTTAGAGGCGAAAGTCGTTTAACTTTTTAGTACGTATAAAGTTTTAAATGAGATTACTAGCAAGTAAGACTTTGTAATTGTTATTATTTAATTAAAAAAACGTAGGTTATTAAACAACGCACAAGGATTATTCTATGAACATCAGATATTATTTTATTGTTTTTACTGTTGTGTAAAAATCAATGTGGGATAATTATTGAAAAGGATATTTTTCATTAAATACATTTTTTAAATAATTTGGCGTATTTAATTTCTTTTGATACGATGGGAGAAATGGTAAATATGTATAAGTCTTTTTTTTATTCGAAGGACTAATTTGACAGTTCATGTACGTACAATGTTTTACTTTGTACCTGTTAATATTAAACTGAAAATTGAACGCAAACAGTTGATGATCTTCGTCTCGTAAAATATGCTCTAACTTGATTGCAGCAGAGTACAAAATGGTGTGAATGGGAACTGTCAAATTGGTCCGTCAAATTATAAATCCGAGTTATAGTTATCTGTCAGTGACAGATGAGGTAGTCCCTGGTGTCCGTCAGTGATACACCCTTCGTTCAAATTAGGGCAGAAACGACATTTTGTCTTCCGTTCATACATGCAAAAAAGACATAAATTGCGGAGCGGAGAAAAGACGGGTGAAATGTATGACAATTATTGGGACCACCTTGTTTTCTGGCGTTTACGGATGATCCTAAGGTCCAGTTATTTATTAAATAAATGAATCAGAGTGAACACCAGAGGCTTGGGTGGTTTTAGGCTTGTCCCGTATAGGCTCAAGTGGTTATTATCGACGATGAAGATGCGACGGATGGATTAGCAGTCAGGTTCTGCCTCTTGTATGATGATCGCAAATGACATCATATGGTGAGGCATTTATTGCGTGAGGCATAGCTTCAACTGTTACAAAAAAAAGTTCATTTGGAGCTCTAGTCTCTAGTGCCACCGTAATTGCTGCAATATGCAAGAAATTTCTCAACCATCCGCCGTAATTGCTGCAATATGCAAGAAATTTCCAGCTTCAATTTAATTTGCTAGAGGCAAAAAGTAAGTCGTCTGAATTGGGCTTTAATGTGGTTCAGAAGTTCTTTCTGAATATTACATGCGAAACTTTGGATGGAAGTTTGTTACTCTTTCATGCTAGAACTACGGAGCAGATTTTAACAAAGTTTTAATGTAACATAAATCCCTACCGGTACTTTTATTATTTTACCTACTAATACAATATGATATTCATTAACTAACTATGTCCCTAACATTTTATTTACGATAGACAAAACAGTCCAGAGCGTCTGTGGTCCAGTTGGTCGGATCCTTGACTTGTGACCTACTGAACGTGTACCAATGGGACTCTTCGGGACCAACGCAACACAACGCTCGTACGGTGAAGGACAATATCGTGATGAAACCCGCACACCACAAGGTGTGTGTAAAACCTATAACGACGATGGGCTCACCCTTGTCACGTTGGGTTAAATACGCTTGAACCGTGGGCATTTGCTTTAGAAAGTGCCTCTGCCTACCCCGCTTTGGGATTAAAAGGCGTGCAGTGTATTTTTATTTTACAAAACAGTGTTTAAGTTATACAATGTACCTTAATATTTTTTATTCAAATGGACTTTAGTGTGACAAAGTCAATGTATGACGTTAGAAAATAACCGAAGTATAAGAATAAGCGCTAGGGTTTTTCGTAAAATAACCCGACGTTTTTCAACACGTTATAATGTAGTTACAATGACGATATCACAATACACATGCAAATTTCTGGAAGTGTTCCTAGCGCAGAAATAGCACGTCTATTCTGTCACATACCATCGGGTTACGTCACTTGAAAAATACATCAAAAATAGCTAAATTATATCACACGACTCGGCGGTCGGTTATCAACGCGAAAATAACAACGGTTTGCTACTAACCCGCGAACAGATATAATATTGTGCAAGAAATTATGCGTAATGTAATAATA
>SJJU01000955.1:0-49918 GCA_012932125.1 Conopomorpha cramerella
ATATATATATATATATATCCACTAGATAAAAGTGGGAAGAACATTTTGCTTAAGTAAACATCTGCACTAGAGGGGACTCTCAGAATACGGACCGTAGTAAATTATGTTATGATTGAATGGTACATGAAAGTAGAAAATAAAAATGTTATTTAGTTTTCCAAATTTCCGCTAGATTGCATTGATTGCAGAAGTAATAATTTCACACGGACTTTTAATGTGTCTACGCCACAATGACGCTTTTAAAAATCTAACTGGTAATATACGGATAGTTATTATTTTTCTGCATGCTTTAATAAATGTTATCTAACTGAACTAATACAATAACCACGCAGGTTTCAGATAATTTAAAAGCTGTACAAATTATTTAGAATAACTGACTGTACCGTATTCACTACAAAGGAAGGCAGGGAAGAGAACTTACTTTTTATACGTTGGGAATGAAATTGTAACCTTATCGGAGTGCGGATTGTGATCATGGCTAAAAAGGGTTCGACTATAAACGGGGCACATAAAATTCAGTATTCATTTTCATGAAAAACCTGAATTTGCTTTGTCCCATTCTGCTGTTTAAATACTACTATCGTGGTGTAGGTACACAACACTGTGCGGGTTTGAAGCTGTGTGGACCGTATTATGGACATTTAAACCGAAACCGACGATAGGCCCATCCCCTATCTCGTCACTTAAATTAGGTGAATCATTGCATTTGCTTAGAAATTGCCTCTGCGTATCCTATCCTGTATTGGGATTATAAGTGTATCTTTTTAATTAGCCTATGGCTTGTAGTTGATTTTGTTGCAGTTATGCCCAACTTTTCTTGCATCTTATAAAGCTGTTTCTGATTGATTACTACACAAATCTCCTGGCTTAGCTGAAAATATTCATTAGTTTTTTTTTATATTAACTGAAAGAAAACTTAAGGCTCATGTTTACTTTCTTAACTCGTTATTACGTTAAATGTAGCCGTAGGCCGTTTTGTGATCTTAAGGTCCTGTTCTCCTTTCGGAGATCATTCGGGTTCAAACTACACCTATAAATGTTGTATGCATTTATGGGTGCAGTTTTTGGGATTTTCAGTTGAATTTCATCTATATTATTTTACCGAAAATTGTAGCCAATTCTAACTTCTTGTTTATTTTAAAGAAAAAAAAACGTCGTGTCACCTTAAAAGACGCGGGAAATTACCGTCGGAAGGCGCAACGAGTGGCGTGAAAACCTCTTAGCGGCTAAGTGGTGAGATGAAGAGATTGCCGCTAAAAGTTCTAGATTTCTCCCCCATTTTTTTTTTGCTTTTGCACACAGTATAAGTAGGTGTTAGCGTTTATAATGTACCTATGTAACTTTTAAAGAAAACGTTATTTATTACTTTCAGAGGCATCTACACATCATTCTAAATAATTAACAACATATAATCATACCATTATTCTGTTCTATATTTCTAAATAACTTTTTTTATCAATCTAGCAGCATTGCCTGATCTAATGGATCTTAGCATTGATCTATGCCCTGCTTAAACACGAGGCAATTAATATTGGCGTGAATTGATATCCACTAAACGCTATTACTATGGCTTAGTCCGTAACTATGTACGCCATGTTAGGTAATAGGTTCACAAGGCAAATATCTGTAATTACTCTCAATAATTATTGAGATCTGAGGATGCTGATTTTGACGCCTCCCCTAAACGGACGAGGGTATCTCACATTTAGTACCCTGATCGCCGCATGAAATGTACATAATCGCCACGCTTGGCAGGTGGGTTGGCGATCGCAGTGGTATTGTAGATTAACTCAGAGAGAGCGTGTTCCCCGTCTTCTGGAGGGTTCCCTCGGACTTTTGACGGACGGTTTGCGAACCCCACGATGGGAAAAGTTGGGCTGGGTGGTGACACTGTTATGTATTTTATTCGCCACCATCACACGGCTCTTGCATATCATCATCATCAGCCACATGACGTCCACTGCTGACGTCGGCCTCCTCCAATTATTTCCATGATCAATATATCAATACGTATTATATCTTGTGTTTGATGTATGTTAAATGCGGAATAACCAGTTTGAATATTAAATTATCACGAGACGATCAATAGAGATTTTGACAAAGATTTTGTAAAGGTACTGTGATACACGATAATAATATGCTATTCGTGACATGCTCTTGGAGCGATTCTTTAAGATATTAGACTGCGTGGTGGTTATTTAGCGTAATAGCCCCGAAATAATTCCACTAACTGGCATGTGAATCAGTCATGTCATCCTAAGGTCCACTGCCTAGGTAATTAGAAGAATAAAATTAAAAATTTGTGAATGTACCTAAAGTACAATATTATGAGTCAAAGGATAGAGATATAGTCGATGAAACGAATCGAATCGAATCGATCGAGGAAACGTTATGTTTGTTTGTGTCTGTATAGTTTGACTGAAACGAATTGTATTATAATATAACCGACTGAGTATCATCACGGTCTAGGTCAATGGAGCAATTATCTTAGTCCTAGACTTGAATGTAGGTACGATGTTTCTAGCTCGTGTGTGTACGTTGTCACAGAGTATGATAGAGAAAGAATCGGAAAATTCGAACAAATTTAATTGAAAATACAAAAAGAACATACTTCATGCCCTTTTATCCCAAAACGGAGTAGGCAGAGGCACTTGCTAAAGCAAATGCCCACGGTTCATCAAGCTTATTTAACCTAACGTGACTGGGGATGAGCCCATTACAAAGAAATAATAAAATGTATCTCAATCTTTGATAGAATTTTACGATCCTTAAATATGCCAGGACTACTTTAGTCGGCTGGGGTCACCCTTGGACGTAGTGGCTAAGGCTGTTCCGGAGGCCCCGGCAATAACGCGGGAGTGGTCACCGTGGAGTTTTAGTGGGTGCGAGTCCCACATAACCCCGCCGCTGTCCCCGTTAGCGGTGGGGTATCCATAACGGATTTCCCCACGATAAAAAAAGGACTACCTGAGTGCCAAAAGAAGTGATGGGTAAGCAATAATGTCAGATTTACACCTGGTGAAATATTGGGTATTGTTTGATCTGTACCTCGTTTTGAAATTAAAATCAAGCGTCACTGTACATTACCTATTTATCATTAGCTTTTCTGATGATATAACCATTCCGAAGATAATAAGCTTAAATTGTCAGTTTGTATGTTAACGGAATAACCAGTTTCAGTACCTGTACTAAATAACCATTATGTAAGTGATAGCGCCGGTATTTTGTGTAACAAATCAAAGGTACGACGATACAATACTATTGATTTTATGCTAATTCAATACCTACCAGAGCATTACAGGTTTATGTGCCTGTACATAATAATACATTTTCGAGTAAACGTTACGAAATCCATAAAAGCGGTCCTCGCAAATCGTTTGTCATACGTTATCGGGTTCGCATTAGCATATCTCTGACGGAGTATCATCGCGGTCTAGTTCAGTGGAGCAACTCTCTTAGTCCTAGAGCAGAATGTACGGTGTATCTAGCTCTCTCGCTCGTTGTCACAGTGTATGATAGAGAAAGGGTTACGTGCTCCGACTACTCTTGCCTCCAGTATTGCATAACACAGGCACAGGCGTATTATTTCGAGCAAGGTAAATTAAGGTAAAAGCTTTCGTCGTAGACCACTATTTTTTTAAACGAAAGTTCCAAGTATTTCTTTGGCCGGTACCATTCAGCTACCCGGGGCGTTTAACAATGTTAATGTCAATTTATACATACGTATGCATTTCTACAACGGCCTAAAGGTGAAGGCAAACATCGTAACGTGTTTACTCAAAGGTAAAGGTGTGTGCAGGGGCAATAGGGAAAATATCACTTTGGGTGTACCCAATACATGGAAATGCCCTAAGAAACCGAAGGCCACCACCAAAAGTCAGCCAATAGGGTGACACAAAAAACGGACTTCAGCGTTCGGCTTTTCTGTCCTATTATAAAATTGATCATTATCGAGAATATCATCATGTTGAAACTCATTACTGAATTATTAACATCTCAATATATTGTATCCATGAAAGTGATGAATGAATAAAAAAATAAATAGTTTTAGTAATATAATAATCCTACCACTTGAATAGACCCCCTAATATCTAGTCCTCCTATCATCATTGGCTCACTGTTTTAGGAGTTAATTCTCACAAACAAAAGAGATACATGCGTTAAATTAAGAACACCTCTTATTCTATCGGATATTGAAAAAGCACTCGACCAAAGTACCTATTTTGTAGTCGCTGAATTAATCGAGTTACATAAAGCTTTCTTGGAAATACTCGTACGGTGAAAAGCTTTCCAATAGACTCCATTATTGCATGCTCTGTTCGATCGACGTACGCTGCTAACGAGAGTTTCCGAGTAATGAAAGTCAATAATGCTTTACGTTAAATGTCAAATATGTTACAATGTTGAGCAATACTGACGTGAGCGGTCTCGACGACAGGACTAGCAGCTTTCCTAAGCATATGATTTTTACCTGCATTGTATCGTCAAATTCGAGTCAAATTAATGACTTGACTTTCAATACATAGTCGTATATTAAAACAAAGTCGCCACTGTATGCGTAGATCTCTAACACTACGCAATGGATTTTGATACGGCTTTCTTTAGCAGAGAGAGTGATTCTTGAGGAAGGTTTATATTCATTATATATGAATATAATAGCAGAGAAACACTGTTAATAAATTATATTAGCAAAAAAACGTTTGCCGGGTCAGGTAGTAAATAATAATTACTTTAATTTCACAACATATAGTCACCTCAACTAATACTTTAATAGAATAGCGTGTACTGATTCACTCAGATAAATACACATTATTATTATAGTATCGTTTTACATAGACATACCGTAGCAAAGTGATCTGGATCCATAGGCACCTGAGGCCTAAGTCTTGTAATCGTAATGGCACGATGCCAAAGTGATGCAACTACCAGAGTGTAGACTAGACAAGACTTAGGTAGGACTTATATATGACGATGTGCATTGCTGATTTGGTTACTTTCATGTCACGTTTGCCGCTACGATACCAGAGCGATGTAACTACTGAGAGTGTAGCAAATTTGGTCCACTGGCCACTTTCCTCTGCCTGGACACTGCGGCGAACAGAGGTCGTCAGCGAGAACCTTTCTGCCACATCGTCCAGGGCAGTTATATGCACAGCACAACCTTGTGCTAGTTCAGGCTCCTAATCCCTGGTTCTTCTTTGGATTTCCTCTCGACGAAGTTTATCCCCTGGAGATATCCCCGATTTTACAAACCGATATTTACAAAGAATTAAATTGCGAGTTTGTGTATGCAAATGCTTTTTATTTCAATTTTCAGATTATAATATGAAAAGCTCCAACGTCGATATATAATATTTATACATATAATATTTTTTTAAATGGTAGGTGCTGGTAACGGCACATGTTGGTACTAAGAGATGAGGGGCATCACAGGTGTAAAGTGAAATAAATTAAATGTTCTTTCTTCACCGAACAAAGGATAAATAAATCATAATTTGGTCCTTAAAATATGTATAATTTTCAGGAGCTAGAATATTTTCATGAAGCGAGGTTTAAAGAAAGAAAGATCACCTCGTCGTCCATTATTTACAACTAATCATATATTATGTCAGACCCATCTACATCTTCAAAATCTTCATACGGTGTTGCTTGAAAAATGACAATAACGAATGACAGAACCAGACAAAACATACGTGCTATATTTCCCTGCATGATGATTACGACACTTGAAGTTTAAGTCTGATATTCTTCTGCAGTCTTTGCAATGATTTGTGATTTTCGATTATTATATATGGTAGTTTATTAGCCAAAGGTTCATTAGAAAGTCCGTGAATTTAATGATGTACAGTATGATTTCCATCGAACTGACAACAAAACTTCGTTTTCAATACATATCGATGTGAATTCTTTGATAATATATAAAAAAGACCTACTATTCTGGCTGTACCGAGGATCAATCCAACCAGAAGACGGCGAAAATAGGAAAGGTCAGAAAAAGATATGGGTGCAGCTAGAACAATGTACAGTAAGAAATAGTCAGATAGATTATTTGACTATTGGCTATGTGCGCGACGGTGACGACGCGTAGCGTTTACAACATTTGCGGAAGCTGTCAAATAATAACAATGTAAACATTGTTAGTTTTCTTTGCAAATATAAGTAAAACCAAAGATTAAAATAGTATTGTTGACATTATTTAAGTGCTATTTATTCAATAGTATTAATATAAAATTAATCTAAATATATAAAAGGAGAAGCTGACTGAATGACTGACTGACTGACATATCAACGCACAGCCCAAACGGCGAAACGTAGGCGCTTGAAATTTGGTACGGACGTAGCTTAGGTAACGTAGGGGTGCACTAAGAAAGGAATTCTCAAAATTCCCACAGGAACGGGAATAAACGGGAATAGTCTTTTATATGAAAAATCTAAACGGATCAAGTTAGACGCTTGAAATTTGGGATGCAGGTATTACAAAACTATGCGAATGAAATTGCGGGGCTTCCACTAGTATAATAATAAATCACTTACTTCTTTCTTTTCACAGCAACAATCCATTTTTTTCGTTGTTCTATTTTGTAGGAAGCTCTTGGGAAAATATAAAATGTACATTTGCTATTGAGGCCGTTATTTTTACAGTTAACAACGCATTTCTTCGCTTTGTTTTTGTTCTGCAATCAGCGATTTGACAGCTGATCATCCGCATTTGTTTCCAATTTCTGCTGTGTTGTGCGCTGCAGTCGTTATTTGTCTGCCACTACTAGCTTTGCACATAGCCAATAAAATAACTTGTCCTATATCGTCATATCCTTATTTTGGTTCGTTCGAATCAATAAATGGGTTTATATAATCACAATGTTAGGTCTGCCCCGTGGTGTTACCTCCTGTTTATCCTTGTTATTCCTTACCGTACCGTTCCGTATCGTAATAAAGGCTATATACTATACCCATATAGGTACAAAGGACCTACTAGGTAAGGGGTAGGGGCCGAGCAATGGTCTTAGAAACGTTGTGGGGCTCGTCAATATGAACAACTTTTATTTTGGCGACAATGCGGGGAAACGGAATCTTTTTTTCATCTCCATACAAAATAGATTTTGTATGGTGATTGAATTTTTTTTTTCATTTCCCCACAGTAAAAGTGTGTCGCCATAATAAAATATGTTCATATTGACGAGCCCAACAACGTTTGTAAGACCATTGGTCGGGATATTATTACACCTGTATAAGTGACATCTAATCAGTAATTTTAATAGTTGCATGCATATTTACTGTAGCAAATTTGCTTATCTTTGTTTTAATAGTAAACACACAATAACCATAACTTATATGTAGCGTTCAAACAAGAATAATAGTTCCCTTAATATGGATCTGGCCTATAAAAAGAATTGGGTATATAACACTGGTTTTGTCTCGCCTGAGAAATTCGGGATGATATATTATTTGGATAAGTTCTATTTCAGATTTATATCTATCTCCTCAACGAGTTTCGTCAAAATTCATTTTCTAACTTCTTTGTTCACCGTTCTAATAAAAAGTGAGACTCAGATCGCAACCCGATAAGTTTAATGGCCGATTCACCGGAAAACCCCGAGAATTCCGGTACAAAAAGTGAGTTAATTCCTGATTCTATCCAATAAGAGGGTACAAGACGCTATCCACATTCTCCGAATGACTAGCACTGGAAAGTGGAGGCATACTATAGAATTGTGTGAAAAACGTCTCGGTGATTTTTTTAAAGTATTGACTAGGAACGTAATAAATGTAGAGTGAGATGATCTCATTTCGCTTTACCGAATTACAAGTGTAAGTGACGGCACGGCTGGCCCACAAGCTCAAAGTCGCACAACATGCTATGGAAAAGGGCTATGCTCGGCGTTTCTCTGAAGGATCGAATCAGAAATGAAGTGATCCGACAGAGAACCAAAGTCATCGACATAGCTCATCGTTTTAGCAAGCTGAAGTGGCAGTGGGCCGGCCATATTTGCCGTAGAACCGATGACCGTTGGGGAAAACGAGTTCTCGAGTGGAGACCGCGTCTCGGCAAACGGAGTGTAGGACGCCCTCAGGCAAGGTGGACTGATGATATACGCAAGATGGCTGGCAGAAGCTGGATGCGAGAAGCCGAAAACAGATCACAGTGGCGTGCAATTGGAGAGGCCTATGTCCAGCAGTGGACAAGTATGGGCTAATGATGATGATGAATAGAGCTCTAACTAAAGACAGTGACATTGTTCAAGAAATAAAATAAACTTGAATGTTTACATACTGTACTCGCACATCCTGCCTGGTGTTAAGCTGTCATATAGTTCACTTGCTTATTGAGTAGGTATCTATTTACCCGTGACCTGAAGGTGTCCGAACTGTACCTACCTACTGCGCAGGAAACACAGGCTCCACAATATCCACCTGATATGAATAACGTTTCGGTTTTCACCTCGTTATCCAATGGTAAAAGCTTCCGGGTTATTACTATTAACTGACTAATGGCACATGACCTAGAAGCCAGTAATACAAACTTTTCGATGTAATGTTTAAGGACTTAAAATAGTTATGTATGTAGGTACAACCTTTTCGCGGAGAAAGTAAAGTTTGTAATGAAAGAAGATAAAAATGAACCTTCTTTCCTAATAAAACGTAGCAGTGGTATCGCTGCAAGATCATGAAATTCCGAGCATGCTGCGGCCGTTGGGCGCTCGATTATCAATGCAGGCTTACAACGCTATCGCTAACGTTAGACTCTAACGTTCCAATGCACAGGATATGTTCGAGACGCATGCCAACTGGATTTAAAATGCAAACGGGCATCGTGGTACAGGTAAAGGGTGGAATTCAGTACAACATGCACGGCTCTGTTTCTGGCACATCCCAATTTCCTATCCGTGTTTAGGAACACTCGTTTATTTTCTTTTCCATGGTTTTGCTTTCTTTCGGGTTTCGCTTGCCATCTGTTTTTTTTTGTGATAGAATAAAGTAGTAGTATTATAACTCATCCTACTAGTGTGGTGATCCCAGCCCAACATTTTTCGTCGTGGGGGTCATAAGAGGCGACCGAGATAAGTGAGTTAAACCACAACACTACTGCGATCGCCAACCCGCCAGCCAAACGTGGTGATTATTGGCATTTCCTCCCAAATTATCTTGGAAATAATTGGGGAGGTCCTCGTCTAGTAGCGGACGTCATCTGGCTGATATTGATATTGAGGGTCACTTACTATGACTGTGTGATCTAACGGAGTCTCTGAAATGATAAGCTATAGAATTATATTTCCTAAGTAAAATTTAATGGAGGTTATTTGATTGTAATTGTTTAATGAACTTTTGAGTTAAAAAAGTTATGAACTATTAAAAAAAAATTTTTTTTGGCATTTTAATAAGCACTGCAACGTTTCTTCGATTTCTGGTCACCAGTAAGTAGGTAGGAAATTCTGCGTAACATGTACCATTGTACCGTAGCGTAATTGTGAACATTATCCTTATAGTAAATAAAAGAGATACGCACCTGCCAGTAAGTACAAAAGTAGTAATAAGCAACCACCTACATTTCTCACCAAATTGCCGTCTTCCTTTTCCTCAGTTCACACACAGAATGCCTTTTGTGGAACATATTGTCACAATGTTTGCCGTAGGATTTTGATCCCGTCTAGCTTGACGCGTACTGCTTCATAAGGATAGTTTTTGCCTGTATAACAGTGCTGAACATAACTGAAACGAGTCAGATGAATACAACCGAGGAAAAGTTACTCGGCTCACAGCGGGAGGTTCTGTTCTTTTGTCAAAAAGACAGCCTCGGTGGTTCACATGGACCTTTTTTTACGAAAAAAAGTTTTAAAGTTGATATTGTTTGCTGCAAATGCAGTTTGAAATAATTATGCCTGTATTATTTAAGAATTATGATTTGACCGTGTATTAGGATTAAACTGTATTGGTTTCTATATGTTTTAGTTTGACAATACACGTTTACTTTTAGTATCTCCTTATTATAAACGGAGATAAAGATTTAAGATTAAAAATCTCGATTGAGCAAACCTTAAGTATGATAATGTTTTCCAACAGGAAGTTCGTGTTTGCAGAAACGTTGTAATAGGACTGCAGCTTAATACTGTTCCTCTCTGAATATCCATTATCCGAGCGTAACCTATTTCCTTACATTTCTTTTGAAATTTATAACCAGTCACGATCAATTATTCAGCACACTGGGGCGTTGCGATTCTCTTTCCTGAATTCGATCTGTCGAATGTGCATTAGTGACTTTGTGAATCGAGATCGAGTTGGTTGGTTTAAGAAATCTTCAATATTAAGTGCTTGGTGAGATGAAAAAGAGATAATACTTTTTTTTCCAATTACTTGATGTACAAAAATGTTAATAGATTATTTACACTCAAAAACTGGCACTGTGTCATATCTGGAATTTACTTAGGCAGTCTGGAATATAATGATATTTGGAATTTAGTTGAATAGTATTGTGTATGGTTCCACGGATTAAGATGTCTAAAGGACAGATTACAGTTTGAATAACAGAGGCTAAGTGGATAAAATCGTGGGGCGTCGATATTAAATAAAACAAAGGCTGAAACCGACAAATGTAATTAAATTTCGGACACTTTATGTTACATAAATTACTGCTCTATCAACTGCATACTTTCGCTTCATTGATATTCAAACATCGTCACCCCAAAATTAGATTGGACGATCCAATTTTTCCGTTACTCGTTTTTACGTAACATAATATTTCCGGGTCAAACTTGTACAAACATAGCGAAAAATGTCCCAACGAAAAACTCTTGTGTGTTCCGGTTCCAGGGAGTGTTATGAGTGGTGCACTATTAGAGAAGCCGAAAAACTTCTCCATTTTCTGAGGAATATGGAAGAACGCCTAAGAAAATAACGATATTGAATTACTCATCCATTTTGATAATTGCTTTAAATGTGCGAACAATTTCGGACGTAATTTTATATGTTACCTGTTAGTACTCTTTCTTTTTAATGACTTAATTAATTAAAAACTCCAAAAGATTGAGTTTTGACAATGGTTTTGAGCGCTTGGTGTCTTGTTTCTAAAAACGAGCCCAACAATGTTTCTAAAACCCTTTGTTGGGGGTCCTTTTACACTCAGTATTTGAAATAGAGGGCTTGCATCACAATCGCGATATGGATTACACAGTGACTAATTTGTAAACGAAAGAGGAGGGCTCTTTTAGTATACTGAATCAAACTATATCAAACGTAATAAAAAAAAGAACTTTATTTCAAAATCACGAATCTAGCAAAGAATCAATATACCTATATTTAATTCTGAAAATTGAGGGTAGTAGTTAGTAACAAGCGCATTATTGACGTCACCACTTTACTGGAAGGAGGTTAGCCCTAGTCCATTATTGAAACCGGTTCCATTCAGCACGGCTAATGCGATTAGCTCTTCTATAATGTATCGCCGAGCTAAAGGCAACCACAACAACGCCAAATTATATTGACACCTGCTTACTAAACATTTCTAAGAATTTCGAGGTCACCGATGTGAAGAACTCCTAGTTGTTATAACAGTGGTTAATTGTATAGGTATGAACAAACACGACGAAGGTGCAGTGCAATGACGTCCTCTCTTAAATTAGCTGGTTTATTAGTTTTAAGTTTTATTAAGGACGTACACGTTGCACTTAAAAATTCAGTGAAGTGTTATATATGTGTTTACTTTTGTTATATAAGTGGATACAATGGTATAAATGAAAATAACCCGCAGTGATCACTAGCTACAATTTTTGGAGATAGTTACATTCTATCCTAAAATTTTGGGAAGAACATGCAATACCATTTTGCGGCGTTTGCGCCGTACGCGTAACGCTAGAGCAAAAGAGACTTAAGATAGCCGTAATAATAGAAATACTCTTCACAATTTGACCTATAGAATAGGTTTTGATCCAACTAGCATTCTAATTTATATCCAGGTCGTAATCCGTAAACTACGCATTTATCGTGAAGACATATCGTCCATTGAACCTTAGTAACTTAACCTGCATGAATAAAGGGACCTCATTGACATTCAGGGCTAGTAAGCACTCGTACGTCGTCCTTTGCGACAAAATGAAAAAGGTCTAACTTGAACCCGGTTTGTATTAAGTCTATTTCCAAAACTAGTTCAAAAGTTTTCGTTAGGTTTGTGAAGCTGACATTGTCTCTTGGGGCTTGTAAGTTCCCGAGTTTGTGAAGTTCAATTGAGTACTCGGTGCTATCTCAATGCAGATGTTGGTCGTATGCTGTGGCTGTGTGTTATACGTTGAAAATTAAGCATAACTATGACTTATGGGTAGGTAAAAGTGTCTGATTATCGACTAAAATATAGCTGCCTTGTACAAATGGCATTAACTTAATGTTCTTGCAAACGAACCAAAAAATAATACTCGTCCTCTATTACGTCGTAGGAAATTAGGATTTGGGTTTATTCAAACTATGTACTTGCTGACTGAATTCCCATAATGGTATTTTTAATTCCTTATCATGATAAATGTGGCCGAAGGCTCCTTGTGAACCTAAGGTTCTGTCCATCCCCTTTTGGGGAATCCGGACGTAAGTGAGCACCACAAACAAACCAAGAAACGGACAAATATAAAAGTTGCCAGAAATCTAATCGAATATTCATCACTGGCATCCTCAGACCAAGAACAATCCTAAACTGACGTTTGCAATAAAACGAGACAACGATACGAAAAATATGCAGGAATGAAAGAGTATGAATATTCCGTCCCTTACGGCGTATCAGGGTAAATCTGGATCCAAAAAATATTAGTAGTAAAAGTGACAGTTTGGATCTAAAATTATATCATTTTCCATACATTTTGGTGGAAAAGGGGCAGACTGAAGGTGGTAGGCGGCTTGCAAGTCTAGTTGTGTTTGGTCTAATACTGGCGTCACTACTAGTTGAAGTTTATTGAAACATAAATGATGAACGAGACGACGATGACGAAGCATAACTGAGTTGAAGATTCTTTCAATGATTTCGAGTTCTGTTTGTCATAAATACATTATTATGTGCAGTCATGAAATATTCAATGTTACCGTTACTATTGATCACTAGTCACACGTGTGAACTTTACTTTGCAGTACATTTCATGCTTTATGCATAGTTCTGTAGAGGGTCAATCAACCCCTCATAAAGTAACCTCAGATTCTGCACTACATATACTTTCTTCCATTTGATACACTCCGCCATAATAGCTCTGGTTCTTTCTACTTAGTAATCTTAGAGTTATTTCATATCACTGTAAGACTACTAAGCATAATCATCCTTATTAAATTGATCCAGTTGGTAAGACACTTGACTTGCAATCGAAAGGTTGCGGTTTCGAGACCGACTGTACTGTATCGTCGGCATTTTGTATACCCTGTATAAACATTGAATTTAAAGTCAGTTCGCATTTCATTAAAAATACGGCGACCCATGGAGGAAGCCGGTGTCAAGCAAGTCGTCAACTCAACTGTAAGATTTTTTTTTAATTCGGTCCAGGTCCTCTAATTCGGCCAAACGAACACTGTGAAGATAGGTAGCACAGAAACGCTCGAAAAGTTTCCAACAATTCAAAGGGTGTCCAGCAGTGGACAAGTATGGGCTGATGATGAAAAGGTGTCCGCACTCCAAGTTGCTGTACTTTTTTTATGGGTTGTGATCACCGATCTCCATAGGCTACGAACGGCTATATTATATGTTGATTCATTTAAAATGTACTCTATTTAGTCATGTTAGTGTCTAAACTGTACTTGACATCTGTTAAAAATCATGCAGAATACAAATGTGCCTACTTTACAAACATCGGCAGCGAATCACTAAAGGGCGATCGCTTTATCATTTATAGATATTCGAATAGTGAAGCTCTAACAAAATATAATTGTACCTATGCTCTATGTAAACATTACCAATACTTGCTTTGTATCCTTTTCCATTTCTACCTTTTTGTATCCATCAAAGCCTATCAAAAATTCCCTCAGTCGCTTTTGTGAGTATGAAAACGTATAACATAAAACGCCTCGGGCAATATCTGTTATCGAGTGACACGAAAAGGGTTCAATAGGGTTCTCGACACAGAAATGAGGGGCGAAAGTATAATAAATATACCAAAGGAATTTGCAGACAAGTTGAGCAAAGGGTGCGCATAACATTTTTTGTTATCATTTTTACCTTAGAATTAATTTCATGGTTATTTTTCACTAGCTGACCCGGCAAACGTTGTTTTGCCAATTTAATAAAATATTAACAGCGTTTATCGATATTATAAGCAAGTATTAATCGTATAAACTTTACCAAAAAAACACTCTATATATTATTAAAAGTTTAAAACGGGTATTATAGCGCGAAGATTAACCAAAGATAAGCATTTCGCGCTATAATACCCGTTTTAAACTTTTAAAATAATGTCAGTGCGCGTTTCCTTAAAAACTGATTTAACTAACTCTATTTCTCGAATATTAATGAATAAATAAAAGTCCGTTGTGTAGTTTCAAAGATCTAAATATACAGAGGGGAAGACAGCGGGAGGCGACTTTGTTTTATATCTACTATGTACTGATATTGTGTTTTAAACCTTTCTATTTCTTCCTACCCAAAGCCCACGTAATGGCGAGCGTTATTAACTGCCTTATAATGGTTGGAAATCCTCACCTTGCCGTGTAGGAATTTTAGTGGGGAAGTGATTGAAATATCTTGTAATTAAGCCCATATCCGTTCAGAGTTCGTTGCCTAGCTTGCTTCCGGTTATTAAAATCGAATATCGAAGATAACCAACATTGGGCGCATGCATTATTAAGATAGGTTACCGCCTTGAACTGGGAACTTTTCGATTGTTTCTGTGCTTCTGTCATTGATGAGTTAAGCCTGACTACAGCCAACACAGTAGTCGTGTGGTTAGAGGCCCTCGAGCGGGTTAAAAACAATGTAACTTTGGAGATCTGTAAATCTGCCTATCCCTCCAAGAAACATGAATGAAGTATTGCATGTTAAGCCTTTTGTACTTTTCCCACCATACCACCACTTTAATATGTGGTGGACCCAATATCAAGGCAATGGTAATCCATTGCCAGGAAGCTTTATATGTATAATACATGCATATAATAGCAGGAAAACACTGTTTTTAATGTATATTAGTAAAACAATGTTTGCCGGGTCAGCTAGTATACGTATTATAATAAAGTGTTAATTCATTACGTATGCGTCTCTGAAGTTACCCAGTAAAGGTTTTTCTCTAGATCTGGAAGTGGAGTTTGAACTGTGCAAAATAAATTGCTCATTACCTGACTGACGCTTGAGAAGAAACCGGACCCTATTTAGAGTTTCCAAAACAAATTGGTTACCTGAAACAGTAAAGAAACATCGTTAGAAATATCTAAAACTTGAAATATAATCAAAGTCGCCTCTCGCTATGCGCAACGGTTTTTAATGCGGTTTCTTTTAGTTAATAGAGTAATTCATGAGGAAGGTTTATAATATGTATACATTAATATAATAGCAGAGAAACACTGTGAATAACATACAATGGCAAAACAACGTTTACCGGGTCCGCTAGTTTATAATGTTACTTCTACACTCATACAGCAAAGTACATATTATTTTATAATACGTAGAAATAATCATCCCAGTCCCTAGGGGCATTGTAAATGTACAAATTAACACCGTCTAACATGAAATAATATTTCAGTATTAATTAGGTAGTTCCTAGTACAACCAATCGTTGCTAATAATTTAAACATGACTTCACTGATATTACCTAACACAAAGGCAGATGTCGACCAATCACAGCGCAGATAGCGCTGTTCCCAAAACATTTCACTATTGGAATGCCATTTGGCGAAATTGCTGGAAAACTGGATAGAATCAATTAGTCGCGTGTGTTATTATTAATAACAATTTGTAGCGAGAAACGTACAGAATATACCTTGTAAAATTTTATTAAATGTATAATTGAAGAAAAACATATGGTGCCCTAGTTTTATTGCAAAATAGCTGTGAGCTCATTATGTTACCTGAAGTTTATCTCATTTATATGCAAAGTTTGTGCAGGATGTTGACAATATCCTAATTTATTATTTACAAATTCATTTTATTCCGAAATGCGCACGGACATTACAACTCAATATTGTTCACAAGGTTTATCGGCGCGAATACGAGTATAATCAAATATAAACTCGAGCTTACCTTAACGCAAATATACCCGGTGAACAATGTCGTTTAATAGTTTTATCCGTGAAGAAGATAGATATAAATACGTATAATATTATTAACACAATACGGTCCGCTGTCCCTCATCTATATACCGCTATGCCTCTTACTTAGGTGTATAGTGCGTGGTTACTTCTAGCCTAGTGGTTGGCAAATAGAAGCACTTTTTGTACGAGAAGCACTTTTTCTCACCAATTTCACACACAAAAACATGATTAGTGAAAAACAAATAATATGACCGTGGTAACTTTTTATAGATATTTCACAGAAATACTATCAGACTTTTTACTACTGTTTTAGACTATTTAGGCACCAGTAGTAGGTACTATAAAATGGTATAGTACCGATGGCATAAATTAGTGAACGATTTCAAAGAATTATATGATTCCAAAAAACAACCTTATTGCTCAGAAAAAATGATTACTGAAAATCCCAGCCAGGACATCACCTATCTGGTCTATGTATGTCCTTCTGGGGCGTAAAAGTAGCTTCTAATATTCAAATGAATTCATTGCTTGTACCGTGATTACGAGTATAATGCAGTAAATTATCCATAGATACACTAAAGACATTGTCATTACACATATTGTTAGTACAGGGCACAGTCGCGTCAATATTGTGACGGTCAGGGCTGTACAACGGGGAACGAGCCAAACTAGACGGTAACCAGATAAATATCCAATCCTAGATGCTAACCAGTAAATAAGATACGAACATTAGGAGCGTGTCGGTTTTGTTCTGTTCGGCCTACAAAAGATTAATCGTGGTAATTTGTAAAGTTAGATAAGCGCCAGTGCACCCCTAGTAAGGTCCCAAAAGCTGGTCAAATGTACGCAGAATACGGATAAACTAAGGGCAAAGTCTGCTACGCTCCGGTAGTTTCATCGCTCTGGCACCGTAGCGGCAAACGATGTGATGAACTTTTTTTTTAATAACAAGCGTTTGACCACTAGAATACGAGAGTTTAGTAGTCTTGGGCCCCTAGTCTAAGTTTATCAACTAGTTGGTCAATATTTTACTTTTTTATGAATATGACTAAAAGGCTGATATTATAATAAATGTATATTTTTTAACAGTATTCAATCCACAGTTGCGACTGTACGTGCGCACGCGGTGACCAACTTGGCAGCGTCCCGCAGTTAATTTCGTAGATCAGCCGATAGTTATTTCTATGAAGCTAGCCGCTTCGCTACTGATCATTTGTGTTTAAGGTCTTTATCGTTTAGAGTACGTATTGTTTCAAGTACTGACAGAGCTTTATTCAAATCAGGCACGTTAACGTGTTCTACTCCTGTATAGGGTTTGATTGTGATGGCTGGCTCGAAGTACCTTATGATTCATTGATACAACAAGATAATTGATCCATACCTGGTAATTAGAGAAACCATAAATCTGGATGAATATCAGCAGACAACAATGATTAAGAGTATATCGCAACCAGAGAAGGTTACAATAGACTCCTTTTTAATGATCTTAATTTTTTTGGACTAGGTTGAGGTATAAAATACTAAACCACGAGCTTGAGAACTCCGTCGAGACTATTCGATCACGCGTGTCAACATCTGTTTTAAACGGGAATCATGTACCATTGTACCATTTTCAGTATTTCCAAACGGTGCAGTCTCTCTATATCTCGCAAAGTAGTAAACTTTGCGAGATAGAGAGAGAGAGACAGAAGATAGGAGTGTTCATGAGGATTTTCCCATCGTCAACGAAAAAAAAAGTTTCATTAATATTTAGGAGAATTAGTTTAGCGCCAAGAAGGAGTCCCGAGATATAAATCAAGAGTACAAGGGTAACTTAGTCATAGATGGGTCATCACTCTGTGCTACAGGTTTCGCCAACAACGATGATATATTTGATGAAAGTGTACTCAGTAACAATATCCACTGTTTCCCGGATTCACGTCCGTTTCCTGTTTACAAAAAAATATATACAATCAAATACTCATCTCAAATGACTCGCCATGTTGGTAAACATATCTCATATCAATAAAACAACTGCCAAAATTGAGTTCAATGTGACAAGGAGTAACGGCTGCAACATTTGGCAAGCACTTTCAATGTCAGATAGTTGTCGGATGGCAAATATTGTATTTACTATTACATTGCGTTCATTATTTATGCGAAATAAGCGTGAAGAATAGAGAACGAAGATGTATAAAACATATTATTGCACAGTAGGTTCACCAAAACAATTTCAGGAATCCAAGTTAGCTAATTTAGTGTCTGTTCAGGGCCTGGCACTCCAACGCCCTGTCTCTCTGCTTACAATTTTCTCTGGATACGTGTCTACTAGTGCCTCTTTTCAGCAAGCATGAATTCTTAATTCCATGCAACTCATCCGTATGGTCTTGTCAAATATTTTTTTCATAAACATTTTTACGGGTAGGTACTTGCCTCCATTGCGTCGTGAACCTGAGAATAGCCTTTTTTATCGAGGAGAAATCCGTTACGGATATCCCGCCGCTAGCGTAGACAACGGAGGGATTACGTGGGACTCTCACGCACTAAAACCCCACGATGACCACTCTATCAGCTCACGATGTCATACGGCGGTACCAGGGTCACCGCGGTACGCCGTCGCCACTCGGGGGCCATACTAAGAACGCGCGGGGACTCGCGCATCGCGTTGTACTTTCAGTCACCTCTTACGACAGGCAAGAGATAGCCTCAGTCCTAGTCTCATGTCTGGAACTGCTGGTCCAAACTGAAGATAGACCTGCATATTGGCTTATCCTCAGTTTCGAACTTTAATTGGTAATTATAAACGTGTTACTGTCACCAGGATCAAACAGATTATTAACACTTCCATTGCCACTCAAAACAAAACAAAAGAATTTTCATTGTCATCACGTCTACGGGCGGGATGTGTCCCCGACAGGGTTAAAATGAAAAATTTAAGAAATCAACAGCCAACTTTAATAACGTCGTTGTAAAGGAGCCAAAACTTTATTTCATTCTGTAATGCCTACAAACAAAATGGCGAATTTCTAGAGAAATCTTTTAATGCTTGAAACGAGCCAAGTTTTGTTTTACTTAACGATAATATAACGGCGAAGAAATTTACCGTTCCTGTAGCAATATCAAAAGTACGAAATTATACAGAAAGCCCGAAAAGTTTTCTCAACTGTTCTATCTGGAAACGTATTATGCCTTTGATGGTCAAATAAGTTTTTTTTATCACTATGAACATGCGTTTGACAACCATCCTGCTTGATGTTAAGCAGCGATGGTCTACGTTGGAGCACACTTGTTGTGTTGTATGTTACTACGGCCCCCAAAATTTTAGACTTACTTCATTCACTAAACTGCAACCTTACTATTAGTATAGTAAAGTTGTACGTGAAATGACCTAGAAGTCATCATTACCTCCAAAGGTCCAACGTATGTGTAGTTACGTCATAAGCACTAATTAGACTGATCTCGCTTCCACCAACTGCAAATGTTTAACAGTTAAAAAATAATTTAACACAGCACGAGCCGTGCAGATTTACATAAAAAAATGGGGTATGAAAATATTTCAGCTGCTAAAATATTTTGTTGATACCTAACCATCTCGTTGATAGCACATTGCATTTTGAACCTTACAGTTTTATATGTAAAGCTCATTTTCTAAAAGCCTGCCAGGTTTTTCATTCGTACACAGAACATACGTACATATGGCCTGATGAAACTGTGTTGGCTTTGCGGAAATATTTTTTTTTTCTTTTACGGACATTCATCTTCGCTTAGTGTTCTTGAATTACGTTGCTGCTTTTTTAGGCTACTCTGAGAATTTGTTAAACTGCTTCCCCTTTGGAAAATACATTACGCTTTCTGGGCAGTTCTGTTTCTGACAGACAAGCAAGCAACCAAAAGAAAGAATTTAACAAACATTACAAGTTAAAAAAACATACCTTTTATATCTGTATTTTAAAAAGTAGCACGTTATTCTGGTTAATTTGTATTATTAGAAGTAGAAGCTAGACGAATACCTGTAAAGGCACTCCAATATAGTGTAGGTTTAATGGACTCGAAAAGTGATGGATGAGTCCAGATTTGGATAACCTTACAGGCGATCGGAATGTGCAGTATGTTGTTCAAAGATACATCTAAAATAGAATTTGTCAGTGAACTTTAAAAACTCTCATTTTTGTAATCTGTTAATTTATTGTACAGGCATTAAATTGCGCGACGGGCATGCACCTATCTACATCATTATTATAATATGTCGATCACCTTATAAAGTTACTTGCAAGTACTATAGTTAAGTAAGTACTATAGTAAGTAGTTACTTGCAAGTGCAAGTACTTTACTTGCAAGACTTGGAACTATTTAATATTATGAATATTTATTTTCTTGAATTATAAAATAAGCAAATTAACGCTTTCAAACACCAAAACCTAACCGTAAGTAGTTTATAAACAAAGAATCTTATACGACGTTTCCGAGATCGTCGAGTCGCAGTCATGTCTCGCCAAGTTTACCTAATTAGCATCATGGATATTTATGTGACAGCAGATAAAGCAAGGGTAAAATAATCCAAAGCTTACTAAAAAGCTAACAACATTTCACTTGTTCTGGTACTTCTAGTAGTACACAAATAAGTTAATAATTGTAAGTTGTTTGTACGCTGAAACGAGTTGCAATTTTGCAAATGCACACTATTGGAAGCAATTATGCTAAGAGCAGTCGCAGGTTTAAAATATTTTCATCGACATGTGTAATTTTGAAACTATCCTTTTCATCAGCATCGACAATATTGGAAATTAAAACGATGCAATAAATAAAGAAATATCACTACGTATACCCTGTATACGACCACTCTTCCGATTAATATGCAGTAATACGAATATTTCGTGAAAAACTTTAACTCTTTATGCGTGAGAGAAGTAGAAAAATACATAGAATTAAATTTTTATAGCAAATATTATATTTGGGAAGCCAACGAGACATACACGAGTAAAATTTATAAATTAATATAAAATTTAACAAAAACATGTAAATGTAATCACTTACAGGCTAACAAAGTTGTAGCCAAACTCACATCAAGCACCTAGCTTAAAGATTTGTAGGTAGGTCTAAGGTATTTTGGGCAATTTCTGAAATAAACGGTTTTTATTTTTATAGTCATGTTTCAGAAATAACCTTCACCTAGTACATTCAAATTCCGCCGAAATTCAGAAATACGGTTGTAAACAATGAACAAAGACAAAAAAGCGAGAGTTAGCAATTTTCCAACATCGGCAATACCTTTGTTTTTTTTCTGAACATTTTTCAGGTAACGGCGTTTTGGGGTGGATTGCCACCACTATAAAACGATCTATGCCAGGAAGCAAAGTGTCAACCAAAGCCAGCTCAAAGTAAGAGGAGACCACACAAGGTACAAACAACCAGTAATAGGTTCCGTCGCGTCGTATCGTGGAAACAAGAGGGAATGCTAGCTATTGAACTCGTTTGTTGCGGAATAAGCGAAACAGGGTTACTTTGTTTGGTAGAATCGAATAGAAATAAAGATATATGAAGATAGACGAATAGACTAAAAATCCGATGGAAGAACTGAGGCCTACGATTTAGTATCCCGAGACACAAATTAGCACTCCCTTGTAATACCAGACGAACGGCAAAACGTATCAATACCAGGTGCATATTACGCAAACCAAACGGTTTTTATTTACTTTCATAGTGCGTATCGCCAGGACGTTGAATGACTTGCTGTAGTCTGTGTTTTCTACGCAGTATAATCTGGAGGTCTTCAAGTTACGGATAAATAGGTACCTAATGAACAAGTGTGCACATCGCTGCTTAACATCAGGCAGGATGGTGGCCAAACACTTGTTCACTGAGCAATGAAAAGAAAATATTATACGTATATTACCAGATACTGATAATACTTACCTACGCAGATACTCAACGAAAGGGCCAGGAGCTCTAGAGTTTTAAATTAATTAGTTTGATATTTGACCTGCTAAAATCTCTATAAAAACAATAACACTTCCATCTAATATTGATTTAAAGTAAAAACAGATTTATTTTACGATTAGGAATAATATTTTTACAGATAATAAGAACAGAAATATTCCGAAAATATACCAGGCTGATATACTTATCTTTACGATTGTATTTTGAATACGGAATTACCTATTACAGTATACTTGTAACAATCTTTATTTAATGACGGTGCACCTATTTGTAAGGCGGTTAAAGATATTTTGTTAGTAAGTAAAGAGCATTTTTCAAAGAGCACCTGTCGTGCCCAAAAGCAAAAAAAGCACAATTGTAAGCTGCCAAGAACTAAGATTGCGCAACGCCGGCGTCCGGGGCGTGGGCCAATGGAATTCTAATTGAAATTTTTCTTTTTGTATGGTAAGGAGTTTAATTATCACCCAAAATAGATGATGAAAATAAGATCTAGTAAACGTTTAAAGAATTGACGTCAGTTCAGAAAGGGACTTTGGCATGAGAAGAAGAACCGAAACTATGATATTTTCTGCGTTATATTGCGTTGTACGTGTGTTCGCATAGATTATTTAGAAAAAGGTATTTTTTTCACTTAACATACTCTACATATACGAGCCCGATATCATTTTACCGTTTTTATGTGTACGATAAGCCTCCATTTTGAATTTTATGTGTTCCTCTTTCAATAATGAAGATATGCATGACTAAAAGTGTACCACAAATGCTATTAATAACTTATAATGTATCTACAAAATGAATATACCTACACCTTGAAATAATTATAGACATCCTTAACGCAAGGCTTAGGTAAAGATTAGAAGAAATTTCCACGTTAAGTTTATAAAATCTATTATTTATCTTTAGAAAAAAATACACCCACGTCTTTTATTCCAGAGCGGGTAGGCAGATGTACCGTTAGACTATTGTGTAAATGCATTCATTACCTACAGGTTACTTCGGGGTCATGATCCGGACCCACTATTTCTTACTCAGCAAATGATAGCGATTTCAATATAATACTTATTTTCCTGAACAAAGATATTTTTTTCTTATAAATGTTAGTGAGACCATACATTTTGTTGCAAATGTTGGATAAGAAACTATATAATATTTGAAAAAGTCTTAAAATGTCTCAGTCACAAAAATAACTATACTATTGGAATCGCTATAATTTTAGTGTTAGTAAAAGTTGGTCCGGTTTTGTTATTTACGAGTACGTAAATCGAAATGGCCGACGTGGCATGTACATTATGTTGAAGAATTACCTATATTAGAGCATCGTGCATGTGCATTAATAAAACTTTTTTTTCGTTCAGAGAAAAGTCCAGTAGCAGTCTCTTGGCGGGTATGACCGGTAGGGCAACTTCTGTAGGCGTATCTACTTTCTTGCTTGACTTACAAATATTACAATAAGATTTGTATATTGTACGTTCAAATATTTTGAGTTCCATTTCGACTTCACATCATATATAATCATCACATCTCTTATACACATCTACAGGACATCTTTTATAATCTCTGTAGCTTTACTCAACACATTTTTTTTTGTGTAAGCGCTTCGCAACTTGAATCGTCTATTCAAACACCAGAAAACTTGGTTCTTTTGAATCTGATAAACTCTGTCCGTAACCGGCATATAACAGACGGAAACTTACTCCGGTAAGAAAATTATCACATTTTCAGGGACTGAATTCAGCATTTTGCAGTTGAAAATTGTAGACGCGCTCTGTATTCAAATGTTTTAAAAAGATGTTTTTCAAAAGGTCTCTTTTTTCACGCTGCTTAGCAAATAACTTTTTCTTTTCTGGTGTAAGGCAGACAGGATATTTTGGTACATGATGACCTCTACGTAGTGAATTCAATCCCGGGATTTCGGAATTTGTGAAAATCATTTCGGGATTTTTTTCTCCAATCACGGGATAGAATGTAAAAAAATTACCTCTATTGTAGAATATAAAAAGATTAAAGAACGAAATTAGTCTTTGTATCATCATAATCAACGATTTTCGTGTTAATCATACAATAATTTGAAAAATACTTAATATTTAAAGTAGGTTTATTAGATAAAGACGCATTTTTCCATTAACTTGGAGGATTTTTGTAACTATGAAATTATTGTTAATATCCAATACAAACTTATCTAGTTTCAGACACGAACAGTCCTATTTCAACCTTTTCCTATGCACTTTTGAACACATCAATATACAGTACGTACAGAGCTGGAGCTGGCTACGAGTAGATTTTATTGCACCCCAAGGATCACCATTCACTGTACCTACGAGTATTGGCAAACGGATGCATTGCTGCCGACAACTGCAGTGTATGAATATAAGATGAGTTTCCTCTCTAACATGTGTATGTGTATGTATGAATGTTACACGGCCAGCTTTACCTGGCCAAACATTTTGGTGAAATATTCTACGGATGTACGAAATCGCGGAAGTGGATTTTGCTATAAATATACATTAGGCTTCGATTTCGTTCAATGTGTTTTTTTTTTTAAAGTTTTGTACGGGAAACTGCGTTCTGGATATATTTGTATGTAAACTGTAATACGTCGTCTACTATATTAAGTGAGTTTAAAGGAGGTTATTCATTCCGAAAGTACATTTGTTTAAGCTTGTTCGCGGATAACTTCCCGATTTTGATAATATTTTACTGTTGGAAAGAACATATTTCAAAGGAGAAAGACGACAAGGAAATCAGGGTTTTAATAATGGTAAATCACATAAATTAGAGGGGAAGTTAAAGAAAAAAATTGGCGACTAGTAGGTTTTATTATCTATATGAGGAAATATGCATAGTATAACATATAACGGCGATGTCCTCACCACCTTTCACGGTAACTTGTGGGCTATTGCTTTACAAGTGCCTACCTCGCTTACTTAGGGATCGAAAGGATAATATTTCATTACTTTCACACAACACACTTTGTAACAATACATTTTTGGACGTTAACTTGACACCATCGACCATCCTCAAGAGAGGTGGTGTTAGAATCGTATCACGAGAAAGTATTCTGTTTCTGCTTACCCCTCTGGTAGATGGGGCAACCTATATCTGTTGTTATAAGATGTCATGGCTTTAAGAAAACTAACAAGCTAACGTCTTCTTTCAGTGATACATGTCTGTATTTGTACGTCATTCCAAAAATTGTTAATTAATACACTAGCGGTCCTAACGCTCAGTACTTCAAACGTCAAAACATTATTGCAAGGACTCATAAAAAGGCAGACTACTTAAAAAAAACTAAGCTAGTCAACGTTAAACAGATTGAGATTTCCATTTCAGATGCAGCAACAAAGAAGCGTAACGTGCGCAATCCTCTTCAAAGAATTCTTTCCTATTTCGGTCCGAGTATTGTATTAAAATCATTTCAGAAAATGTCTTCAGGGATTCGTTCATTCCGTTTCCGCTTAGAAACGTAAAAAGGGTTCTTCCTAGAAATATGATCGTATTGTTTGTGGAGGAATTCTCTGAATGTGTCTAATCTTTAACGATGTATATAATACTAGCTGTACCCTGTGGTGTTAATCACGTTGTACCCGTGGGAATTTCGGGAAAAAATAGCCTGTCATCTAAGAAAAAAATAGTCAGCCAGGGATTGTGTAGTGAAGACTCAGAACGAAGAACGGCCAGCACTTTCGGTTCCTATTCGAAACTTTCCCCTTATAATATTACCTATTGGGTACCTACTTACATATTATAAAAAAAATGTCTATTCATCGTTGAAATTCTTCATCAACCACATGACATGAGCCGTTGAAATTATCAAAAGAAAAAATACTTTGCGAATTCGAGTGTGTTTTTGTGTGTTGCAATGTAATAGTGCTTTTTAAAAAGTTTCCTTTTCACGTAACAACGTTTATTAACTAGATACTACTGTCTGCGTGCTCGAAAAATATGACGTCTTGTCCCGTTCCGCAAGCGATAGTTTGACGTGACCGTCGTCGACGGTCAAGTCAAGCTACTAAATTTTTCTAGTGATTGGTTATTCGATCGATACAGTGTTACTTGCCATCCGCCTCCTAAGAACACAATTAATTTGTATTTTAATTTTAAAGCAATATATTTTTTGTATATACATAAATGAATGGCCCCGATGCACAAATGTTTGTATATATTTAAATACAAAATAATTGAAAACAAACTATGTACGTTTATTAAGATGCAAATTAGAAGCAATTGCTAATATGCTCAATTAAATTGATTGAAAAGTAAAAAATGGGTAGGACGATAATAATTACGTTACTAAAATAACGGATAACAGAATATGCAAAGTGATCCAGTTTATCTATAGCTAAATATATATCTTGTTTCAAGGAGCCATAATTTAATTCTGGAGTACAATGATGCATTCGGAGAACAATAATAGCAGCACGTGTTTGCTGCGCAGTACCTATTCGAGACTTGATAGCCAAAGTTTTGCTCTGCTGTCCCGATGTATCGCGGGCGCCACGCCAAATCTTACCTCCTTATCCCCTTAAGAATAAACGTTATAGATACAGTGTATGCATTTATTTGATCCTTTTAAAAAATTACATTTCATGTGCAGAGGACAAAGCAGTGAATAATATGTATAATGTTAACTAAAAAACGATGGTGGAACTCGAGAAAATCAGTCAGGTCATGTTACCAAAAAATTTTCCCCGAGGAACCTAATGTTCAAAACAAAAACAAATACCTCTTCATACAAAGTGGCAATCAGCTGGTCGGTAAGTTTGTATGAAGAAGTATATTTTTTTACATTTTTGGCATAGCGTTTCTAGGAAAAAGTTGTTTGTCATTATGGAGGATTTTGTCGAGTATTAACAACGACTTAATTTAACTATTTTAATTTTACGAAATGTATAACGTTTGTTATCAAAAAGAAAGTAAGCTTAATTCATACACGGTATAATATACTTTAACTTCTACACGCATATATTATACCTAATGGGTTGGACAATTTTGGAGACGCCTTTGCCACTTTCAGCCTTACATTGGGGATTAGATGAACAAATCATTGGGGTATTGGTATAAGAATATGTCCAAAACCCAAAAGGAAGAATACTTAGACTTTGATTTTTCGTTCTTTTCATTTCTGCCCCCATTAGTAAAAAAACGTATCTAACAAAGTTTCAATTGCGTTTGAAGTTTCAAAACGCGAGGTTTATTATTATTTTTTATTTCTGTAAACGTTACCTTCGAAATACTTTGACAATTATGCTCTAAAGTTTTTTTTCAAATAAAAAAAAAATATTTTAGTGACGCCACTCATATCAAGTTATTTTGCGTACAAAACGAATACTCCAAGAAATAAATTATTGAGCTTTACATGCTAAGGCCCAAGTTGTATTGGTATGTGTTTGTCAAATTGTATGCCTTGGCCAGTTAAAGTAGACCTGAGAGGTGTTAACCTGGTGATGACGCGCGGAAACGGAAGGTGCACGATTTTTCGTCGGCCTCCTATCTACACAAAAGAGATCGACGAAGTCTACGATTTCATACTCTTTATGGCGTTGAGTCAGAGAGACAGGTATAATATAGACATTGTGTTCTGATGCAGAAATCTTGCTCTACTTTTATGATAACTTTTTAAATTGGTTGGAATACACGTGCTTCGCGTAGTGAAAATAAAAGAGTGTTATTGATGTCCAACTTTTGTCTGTAATTTTACGGGGTTTTAGTCTTCATTCAATAAGTTTCTTCGCAAAAACTGTTCCAGAAAAGTTTATAACGTTTATTTTTATTTCTTTCAACGACTTTTTTACAGTCCGTTTCTGAACTTTTCACAATTATTACATTATCCGCCATCTAGTTCTCACTCATTACATTTATCGTATTTACATTTATTTCTCTCTAAACTTAAAAACAAAGACACTATGTAATGTATTCTAATTTCTCTAATGAAATAGAGGAAACAATGCTGCGTGAAAACCAACCAGTATTGCCGGTATTAATGGAGCGCATCCTTCACCAGATCTTAATTTACATCAGACATTGTCATTCAGGCCAAAGGGTAAATTTCAAGTTTTAACATTCACAAAGTCACAGAAATTACCCAACTTGTGAAGGGCCGGTGTCAGCCAGCGGGTAATGTTATGGCACGAAATGAAAATTGGGTCAACTGATTAGCATAAATGACAACATCTTCATTTGAATAATATGAGACGCTTCTGGGTAAAGTGTCACAGGAAATTTTCGCCTATTTAACTATGTTGGTCTAGATTTACGAGTTCTGTAATTTAAGACCAACGTTGTTAAGTAGGGGGATTTTATTATTTTCTCACTTTTTTCCGTTTTCTTAACTCGCTTTCGTTCCTGAACTCAGAACTGTTATTATATTATTATTTAGTTTTGTTACAAATTGGAAAGTTTGTAATATTGTTTTTTTCGTAAAATAGATGTTAAATTTTATTAGTTACACCTAAACAATAAACATCTTAAGAGATTTTAACGCAATCTGGTGGGAAGACTGATGGAAACCCTGGATTAGGTATAAACCACGGGTGAAACGGTCGGCCGCAGCTGATAATTACTTGTGTGTCTATTTTCCGAAGCGACGGCCGTCGGAGCCCGGACCTCTGCAGTGAACCGTAAAGGAAATTAAGCCGGTGACAGAGTGTGAAGTGTGTGGTTAGGTCAACTGTTAGTTAACCCGGAGCCTTCAACTAGGCTAATTAATGAAAGCCACTTGCTATCATGTCGTTAGAATCATGATAACACTTTGGTTCACACATCGAATGACAAACCGGATCTTTTTTTTATCACTATGAACAAGCGTTTGATCACCATCCTGCATGATTTTAAGCAGCGATGTGGTCGTGCATGAAGTTCTCAATCAATCAACATCAATAATTCTAAATGTTACGTATCACGTTTCTCTCCGATTATTACTGACCATGAAACATATTTTTGGGCAAAAAAATTAAGTACTACAAAAAGTAGATACTATATTCGTCAGATATTTAGATGTACAATCTTATCTTTTCAGAGCATAACGTATGCTACACAAGGCAAGCATAAAAGATGAAATTGCGTACTCTTAATTAAATACTGAATACTCCTGTGTTAATTCACTGAATTAATACAATATTCTTACATAAGTACCTATATAATGTTTTAGAATACGTTGAGTCAATGTCGGTCTAATTAAGATTCGCAACTTAAATGAAGAAAAATATTTCTCACACAGAAAAAAATAATGTATATTTACGAACCTCGTTGAATATTTATTAGATTCTCACTTTGGCACGTATTTTATGGCAAATACTGAAGAAATACGTTTCTTTGTGCAGTGGAAGAATCTTTCTATTCTATCTGAGACAGAGTCTTCAAAATGAAAATGCCCGAAGTGGCGTAACTAAGGTGCTTTGCGGTCGGTTGTTTTGACTATACTTCCAAGTTTGCTCATTTATGTGTAAATTAATTAATTAAAGCTAAACCCTCGTATTGTACAACGTAATATTGTTTCACGTCAACCCCCTCTTGTAAACTACACACTGAATATTTACTCCCAAGGGCAGAATTCGTAATGTTACTCTATTACCTACCTTATTAATTGGACTGTCAGGGAAAAGGTATTTTAGTTGACACTGTCAAATGTTGCTTAAACTTAGACAGTAAGTAACGCCCTGCACACATTTTAAATGCGAAAAGTGTTATGTTGGGTTCACAAAAAAACTGCTGAATATATTTTGAAGACAGATCATTTTAATCATAACCTGTATTAGAGCGTAATTTATATTTTATTCCAAATTTGCCATGACAACGTAATTAACAGGATAAACCGCAGGTAGCATTGTTTTCCATACAACACGGTATCAGTGTGTGCAGGTGCCGTGAATCCCATTCTGACACCTACGGCCCCGATGACCCTTTTAGAACGCCTAGTACGCCAGGTCGGGGATACCATGGCCCAATTCCTCTAAGGCAACTGGAATTTAATGTCATTGGGTGAAATAGACAAAACAAAAAGAAAGCCGTGCGGTTTTCATAGAAATTTCAAGTTGCAATATTGTTCAACATTGTTAAGATTCCGTTGCAAATTTCCACTGAATATTGCGTTGACATTGCTGTGGCTTTGAGTCGCGTCGATTCCACAACCCTCTCATTGAGGGAACACTCGTTAGGGCCTATTCACCGCTCTGCTTTTGTGTTTTAATAAAGAAGCAACCAATGCTTGGTTGGTTTTCTTTTTTTTACAGGGACAGTTCGCCGTCGGTGTCTGTATCTAATTGGTTCGGCGTCTTTAGTTCTTTTTCATTACGAACTGAAAACTTAATCATTTTTTTTTTCAGTTGGTTACGAATGTAACACCGTTACTAATAAAAAAGTCGTACATTGTGCCATACACCGATTTGTCTTTTACATACGTCATAGAAATATGAAATCATAGAAACGGACGGCATACGGACACATTGTACGAATATAAATAATATAATAAATTAGTTAAGTATTTCCCAATAAAAATACGGTTCTATAACTTCTGTGTATATTAAACATTTTGGACAAACGCAATTTCCTAAGGTTTCGACTCCCAAGCGAGCCCTTAATGTAATATGTAAATAGGTAAACGTAGATTTGTTTAGTTACCTACTTGTAAGGCATGTAATGTAGTAGCTCTTGTGGTGTTAAGTCCAGGGCACACCGACTCCGAACTGAAAGCTTTTAGGACGTGCCTTTGTACGACTAGGATTAGTTCAGTGGTTTTAATAAGTACAGACAACAGTAGCCCGTTAAACTATTCGTACTATTAAGTTAGTATCAACTTGTAGAAGTGACGGTTGTTGATAAATTAAATCACAGAACGTACGAACGATGAGTAAACGAACAAGTGTTTTAAGCAAGTTAAGTTAAGCTAAATCCAAGGAAAAAGAAGTCGAATCCTAGACAAAGACAGGCATATTATCCTTATCGCTCGACATACGGTCTGTTTTCTTGATTACCTGTGTATCCAATGCTTTAGGTAGATTACAGGTAAGTAAGCTATTAATTTTTAATGACTCACTCGGACCCTCAATTTCGGTTTTATTAGAAAGGGGACTAGCCAGTCGTTATACGACTTATATCTCTATATGTCAGGGTCGAGAAAGGCAGGTCACTGTAGCTTTATCTTTTTAATACGTTATCCGCTAAAATTAGTCTTTATATGGGAAAGAGCGAGGTCTTTATTTCTGAAAGCTTTCAGGTTTTATTTGTATCCATTATTTTTCCTACATCTCATTGCAGCCGGATTCTCGTGGCTAAATAAAAAATGAAAATGAACAGTGACTGTTCTAGGCTCTATTGCATAGTAACACAAACACAATGAACTAGGCAACCAAAGAACTGTAGAGTGTATCAATCAGTGTGATTGATAGATACATGTCAGTCAAAGTGACAACTGCGCTCCAAGTCGTCCTCGGGCAGAGGTGAAACGCGCGTCGCATTTTTGTATTTCTAGAAGTGTGCACGTTCTTGCATTGCCTTTTTTTTTGCATTTTCGCTCTTGTAGAATATCTTTTATTTATTGTTAATCCGTCGATTGAGGAGTTGTTTCCCTAAAAGTATTAACTGTGCAATATATTGATTAATTTTTTACCCTCCAATAAAATGTATACAATCCATACAAAATAAATTAACTACGTGTACAACACAAAGAAAAACAAAATAAGAAAGAAAACTTAACCTAGGTTCGTACCAGCTTATGAGCAGTACGTGGCTTGTGTACATTTCCCAGAAAAGACTCCGTCTCAGTTGCCTGCGGCCCAGTTCAGAGTCATCAAAGAGAAATTCTACCTAGACACCTAACTAAATTCTCCATTTTCTCGCAAGAAATCCTCTAAAGACTCAACTCGCGATCCTGCAGGATTTGCGTTCCCGATCGTCGAGCGCTCAACGTGACCTCACGTCACTTCCCTGGATTATATTGAACCGTTGCGCAAAGTCTTGTGAATACTTGAACATTTTCAGCAAAGCGTATGAAGTAAAGGTGAATTTTACAGACGACCGAAGCCGACCTGGTGTCAGATAGCTTTTTTTTTCATGGAGAAATCCTCATAGATACTTTGAGGCGACAGCGACAGAGGTGTGCTGGAATCTGTGGCGCATAAAGGAGGTGGGAACGGACAAGAAGTATACTTACTGGTATGGTGGGAAAAAATCTACTCTAAAATTAAGCCTTTCTCATTTTTAGACTAAGACCACGTGTGCCGTCCATTCGAGATCTTAGCTTTTCAATTGTAAATAAAATAAAACACAGCTATTTAAATCTTCCGCTGCACCTTTGCCCCCGGCTTCAATCCGATGGCAATTAATGCAAGTGATTAATGGATTAATTGCAACCGATGACAGTGGACTCTTATTTAAGACAGTCAAGCAAGCAAAGGAAGATGGTTACACGGGATGAGATTCAAATGGCTTCTTTATTTCTCATTTTCAAAATATTTTTTTCGTTACAATTATTATTGTGTTAATGTGGTGGAATTAGTTTAATAATGTGCTGGTGATGAAAAATAATGTAGTGAGAGTGAGAAGTAAAGGTGAGGACTCCTATTTGATCAATTTGTTATTCCCGTGTTGATGTTCCACGCAGCATTGAAATGTGATCGTCCACCCTCACGTTTTAATGAGTTTTTGACACGACTTTTTCGACTTTGACTATTGACGACTTTATCGATAGTCTGTGACAACGACACCGACTATATAATATTAAACACGAAGAATGATTTCTTTGTGGCAGAATTGTCGGCTTTAAAGCTCGTTTAGTAGTAGCCATAAGAGCCAAATTAAAGCCAAGAAAGAACATAAGAGCCAAATTAAAAAAAAAGCAAAGATCGTTTTGTAGTATGCCCGGAAGTGCTTAAAATATTGTTGATACCACACCCTACTTTATGTCCCTAATACCTATGACTGATGACAATAATATCATATCTATAATGTATTTATCTCTTTGGCCACGAGCTTAAAAAAAACAATGAGTTTGATCGACGACAAGCTGTTACCAATTGTTCTATAGAACAATACGCGCCGTATTATTCTGCATTTTTTAACAAGAGCACAAAACGTATCAATGGGCCATTTGTTGCAATGACGTCGCGCTTTAAAAAAATAATTAATTATCTAATAATTCATTCAGACTTGCCCCTAAAAATCAGAAATTATTATAGACCCAAATGGAAATATCAAACCATTCTTACCTGCATTTTTACTTACTAAGTAGGTTTCCGTCTTTGATATCTGTATGTGTTTAGGGTTGTCACTTATATTTGACAGGACTTTAACAAGATTTAGTAAAAGCAAAGTCATAGTTCTAAGACTCTTCATGACAATGAGGGATTTTCTTGGCGGCCGTTTTATTTTGCTTTCATTTTAGCTCCTTATGTTTGATGCTATCAGTGGCGTGCACACCATATAGGCAAAAAGACACTGCCTACCTTAGCATTTTGGTTACCCGACCTAATAATAGAGTTATTGCTAGATCTATTTTTGTTGTACTCACGACATAGGCTAACGAATGCCCTGTGTTTTGTGGGTGAGTAGATTGGTAGGTTTCGTAAAGACCAGTTACCTATACATAGGTGTCAATCCTTGGTGATTACTGCCTACCTTGTAAAAGCCAGTGCACGCCACTGCTAGTGGACACCTCGCTATTTCATTTGCGGCATAGGCTTGTCTTGTACTACCGGCTTACCCCCTAGCTTCGCTACTAGTAGGTACATATATTTTTTGTAAAGACAAGTTACCTATACATAGGTGTCAATCCGTGGGGATTACTGCCTACCTTGTCGTAAAAGCCTGTGCACGCCACTGGATGCTATATTCTATCAAACTTAGATTTTTAATCTTTTTATGATGGTTGGGCCAAACAGTCTTATTAACTGTCTAATTACTTGCTTTTTTATCACTACGAACAAGAGTTTGACCACCATCCTGCCTGATGTTAAGCAGCGATGTGGTCTACGATGGAGCAAACTCACCCGCGACTTGAAGACCTTCAGGCTGTAGTGCGCAGGAAACACAGACTCCGGCAAGTCGTTCCACATCCTGGCGGTTTGCACTATGAAAGTGGACGCAAACCGTTTGGTTCGTGTAAATGGCAGATCCACCTGGTATGGATGACGTTTTGCCGTTCTCCTGGTTGTCCTATTGTAAAAGCGCGATGGGGGTTAGGTTATGCAACTCCGTAGCACACTCTCCAAAATGCACCCGATAGAAGACAGATAGGCTCGCAACTTTGCGGCGATGTTCTACGCTTTGTAGCCGAGAATCAAACAGCCTGTTGTCACCTATGAGCCTTCTAGCACGCCTCTCTATTACCTCCAGAGCCTCAAGCTGGTATTTGGCTGATCCGTCCCAAAGATGAGGGCAGTATTCCATACACGACCGAACTTGTGCTTGATACAGTGTGAGCAACTGTTCCGGTGTGAAATACCGTCGCATCTTCGAGAGGATGCCCAGCTTCTTGGCTGCGCGTTGGGCCGTAGCCTGAATATAGGAGCCAAAGTTGAGGTTGGAGGTTAGCGTCATGCTTAAAAGCTCCAGCCGATTAGCTATAGGCAGGGGTACATCTTGGAAAGTGGGAGCCAGATTGAATGGGCTCCCTTTTGCTGAGAAAAGACATGCCTGGGTCTTAAGCGCATTGAACCTGATCAGATTGGCCTCGCCCCAAGATGCGACTTCACTAAGGGACAGGTTCAAATGCTCAACCAATGCCTCTCCGAATAGCCGGATTTGCGGTCCGCTGGCTCGTGTCGCTCGGTCGCGTCAGATGTGTAACTCTCCACAACAGTGCTGTCGTCTGCGTACCCATAGATACCGGGTTTCAGCAGATCGTTTATATGCAGCAGGAAGAGTGTTGCAAAGAGAAGAGAACCCTGAGGTACCCCGGCATTAATTGCCATTAGATCGTTTCCTCAGGAAATCAGCCAACCACGCGCAGAAACCAACAGGCAGTCCAAACGACACCGACGGAAGCTTGCCAATCACACTGTCGTGCCAGACCCTATCAAACGCCTTGGAGATATCCAGGGAGACAGCCAAAGTTTTCCCGTGTTTCTCCAAGGTCTCACTCCAGATGTGCGTGACGCATGCAAGAAGGTCCCCAGTGGACTGGTTTCGGCGAAAGCCATATTGCTGGTCAGTGAGGAGGTCATTGGATCCAAGATGCGTCAGCAGCTTGCTATTCAGTACACGTTCCATCGTCTTACAGAGTATGGAGGTGACTGAGATAGGTCTGTAGCAGGTAGGGTCAGCACGACTACCCTTTTTGGGTACAGGTTGCACATTGTCAAGCCTCCAAGAGTCTGGTAATTTTCCGGCCTCCAAGGAGACGCGAAACAGGCGCGTCAATGCAGGAGTCAATTCAGGCGCACATGTCCTCAGAACAATAGCTGGAATACCATCGGGGCCACTGACTTTATTCACGTCTAGATCGCGCAAGGGTTTAGGTACCCTTTTTTGGCGAATACGGATTTCGGACATAGCCGTCACTCCGTAGCCAGTCGTAGTTGGAGGTACCGCGTTACCAGCATCCAGACGCGAAGATTCCGCAAATAAGGACGCAAGCAGATTTGCTTTGGCCTGGGCGGAGTGTGCAAGTGACCCGTCAGACTTCAGCAGTGGAGGCAGTGAGGGGTTGCAGAAGTTCACCTCGACCGCCTTTGCCAGCGATCAAAACGCTTTACTACCCGCAGGGTATGAAGCCAGTTTGGCACCTATACGGCCAATGTGATCGAAGCAACCCCTCCGCATAACCTTCTTGCAGGACTTGGCAGCTTTGTTAAAGGCTTTTTTCCTCAGGCTAACGTCCGATGCCCGGGCATTACGGGCAGCAACCCAGGCCAAGTAGCCTTGTGTTTGAGCGCCTCAGTGCGCCTCAGTGTGCCTCTTGGGGCTGGGGTCGGGAGGGACAATGGTCGGAGTTTCCTAAAGGAGAAGATACCGAAACCGAGTATCTGTCTGGATCTGTTGTATGCGTTTTAACATCCGGAACCCTAGTAGCCTCTCGGACCAACTGGGTGAGGTTATGGGATAAGGCAAGTTAGCGCATCTCTCTCCCAGCGATCATCATATGTCATCTTCATAAATCTCAGAATGTATGAGTATCAATGCAGTAGTTCTGAATGTTTTATGTATTAATTCTGAATATTGGATGTGCTTAGTACTGAATATTTAATGTGTTTAGTACTGAATGTTTAATGTATTAGTTCTGAATATTTAATGTGTTTAGTACTGATTATTTATACTGGCATCTCAACAAGACAGCATCATTCAATCATAACTAAGATATTTGACATCTCAGACCATCTCACAATGGGGAATTTTTAACCTCTTAATATGTCTTATCTAGATGTCGCGAGTCCAGGGTGACTTCTGTCAGTTATTTTTTATTACGGTTTATACTATTTGGGTAAGTTACTAAAACTTCAGACACTTTTGTAACATGTAAACAAACAATAAAAAAATAACTGTCACCTTCAATACTGACTGCGTGAAGTTAGTAATTTCGTTGACAGTTATCCCCCCTAGCTCCCGATAGCTTTACTAGCGCCATCTGTCATAATTAAAAGAAATAAGGGCCCTGAAAATTTGATCTTTTTGATCATTTGATCTTTACGCCCCCTAGAAAAGGCATAGAAACTTTTTTTGTAAAGAAAATCCGTCATCACAGAATGTTTGAAATATCGGCCGCTTTCTAAAGAAATAAAACAAGTATAAAAAACAAACACCGCAATAGAATCGAGCCAATCGATCACAGCACGTTAAACAATGTAAATTGAAAGTCCGTCACAAACGTCACGGGCAAAGCGCTCCTCTCGCGGCCGGAAGTGGCTTAGCTCTCTACATCCGGCCATAAATCCCGCTGTTCCGGTTTTGTCGCGTGTTTTCCAACATCACTGCCCTGAGTGGTACAGTCAGTAACACAGTGTCGTTTATTCAAAAGAGATTGTTTAAGAGTTTACTTACTTTTCTAGATTAAAAATATGAGAATGCAGATTTCCCTCACTTTCAGTAATGAAGACGTCTTTTCTACGTTTGAACATCGATAGAATTGTTAGTTACAGAAGTACGTATATTCGCTGTCACCGCTACCATACACATGCTAACTGCTGGTGTGCTTTCCGAATTATACCCGTAATCTTATGATGGTTGACACTATAAGCCCGTTGACATTTGTGTACTTATTTATGGCGATAGCCCCAAAATGTACCTAACTGGCAAATGTAACCCGCTCTTTTCTGGAATTTATTTGTTTTAATTGCCTTTTCCGAAATTTATTGAACCCTAGAGACAGCAAAAGCTTTGTTGTTTTAACGTCCGCCGATACACGAACTCTTTGCATAAGTTAGGTGACATTAAAAAAGTCAAGGTAAAAATATTTATTTTACCGTGCGACAGAGCTAAGTAGCATAATACAAAGTTTGATGTCATGTATAACATTTTGACAGTTCAACTCAACCGTCCCTGCACAGTAAAAAGTTTGACCTCTAAAATGCTTAAAGTTCTTATTTTATGTCTTCATATTTTCGTCACAGCTCATATTAACTAATTTAAAAGTGCTTGATGAGCGTCTGTGGTCCAGTTGGTCGATTACTTGACTCGCGGGTTCCAGTCCGGCTACTGGACGTGTACCAATGGGACTCTTTTTCAGAGCCTATGTACGCAACGAAACGCTCGTACGGTGAAGGACAACATCGTGATGAAACCCTCACACCACAAGGTGTGTGAACTCTCTAACGGCGATGGGCTCACCCCCTGTCACGTTGGGTTAAATACGCTTAGTGAACCGTGGGCATTTGCTTACTAAGCAAGTGCCTCTGCTTACCCCGCTTTGGGATTAAAAGGCGTGAAGTGTTTTTTTTTTTGATGGGCTGCATGTAAATTGCCGATAGTCACCGGTAAGATATGTAGTAGAAAGTATCAGATTATAAAAACCATCCAGTATCTATCATGACGTTATGGGCCCAGAAAAAAAAACTAATGTAGTGCTCATACTGCACTTGATATTTTGTTACGTACGTTGTACCGTTTAATGCTTTTTAGCCTCCCAAGCTGGGGCTTTGATAAATGTTTTCTGCTAATAAATGGGTAGAGGTACTTTGTTCTACTACTTTGTTACAGAGAAAGAGAGAGATAAATTGCTTTTGTTTAAACTCTTGAG
Organism: Conopomorpha cramerella; assembly: GCA_012932125.1. Taxonomy (NCBI): domain Eukaryota; kingdom Metazoa; phylum Arthropoda; class Insecta; order Lepidoptera; family Gracillariidae; genus Conopomorpha; species Conopomorpha cramerella. Next base: position 38,276 of record SJJU01000955.1, read on the forward strand.
TACTAACCGGCGGCTTATTGTTGTTCCTCTGCACAAGTTTAAGATGACCTGTGGTTCCAGTTAAAGTGCGTTCTTCGTTCTATAAAAGGTATGCCATGGAAGCTCAAAGGGAATGAAAACTGTTTAACTCAGCATGTCATAAAATAGTAGTACTAGGAACGTCTAACAGACGTTTTCATTATTTCAGAATAAAGCCTTTAGTCCGAGATCTTGTCTAAAGGAAGGTTCTTTGGAAAATAATAATTCAAACGAAGGTACATGAATCGTGCCGAATAATTACGTATATTATTTATTATTTATACTCAAGAGTGCCAACTATCCGGTCACCGATATGATTGGTTATGATAATGAACTCAATTAGGACTGTGTCGAAAAGAAAAAGACATACTAAAGTAACAATCAAGATAGAGCTTGTTTTCCCCAAACAACGTCTTTTGAAATAAAGTAATTATTCCTGAGTGTTATATACTGTAATATCTTTCTAATCATTTTAAACAAGAACTAGTGCGCCCATAAATTATATTTTCTTATCTTTTTACTATTTATAGGTACAGCAAAAAGTCTATTTTTTTAAGGAGAATAAGATCAAAACCGTGCTGTGCACAGCTGCAGACACTGATAAACAGTCTGAAACTTCAGTTATGTTCACAATTCTTACATCAGCATCATCGTCACAATAAGTATATCCGGCAGAACAATAATTACCTTTGCTGAAAGCTATTATATATTTAGGGGATGATTGGGGCATGATTTCTTTTTTACTGTTGCTCACATAAAATATAAAGTTAGCATATACAGTTTATACATATTTGAATACACCGTTACATATTGTAGCAAAATGCAGCATTTACCTCAAAGATACTTAGATATGTTTCTTATTTCTTTAGGACTTCAAACAATGGAAAGAGAAACGAAAAGTTCTAGACCTAAAATGTAAGCGGTTCTTGACTGTACGAAAAAATCCATTTAATCCTAAACAAGCTAACTTCATGCTTCACGCACACGTTGATATGACATTTAAGTATGTACATAATATGAACATCAATCAACGACAAAAGGTTCTTTATGGCTAGAAATATAAAGAAAATGCCTTTTTTATTTTTGGGACCCGTAATATGATATGTCTGTCCGATATCAGGACAAAAATCACTTGTAATTATTGAAAAGTATCAAGATTTATTAGTTCTACAATAAACACGTTACGCTCAGGGCCTTTATTAAAGCTATCAAAACGAACTTTAAGTGCTTCGCTAAGCAAGGGTCATGAATCGTAAATTGTCGAATTTTCATTGTAAGCAATTTTGACAGTAATTGCACTCCAGTTTTCTTACTTCATTATTTTTTGTTTTCAATTATTCGCATTTTAATATTCCTGGACCATGGACATTGCTTAAAGAAACACGTAGTATTTTTTATCGCGTGGGTTGATCTAGTAGATCGTAGAAGATTACTGTACCGTGCGTACATTTCAGACGATCTGACGCCGGACCTCGACGCGGAACCGACACTTCCGCTCCTCTCACGGCTGAGCTCAATACTGATTGATGATCAAAAATGATAGAGCAGTAAGATGTTTTTACTTATTGCCAATTTGCTTTTCTTCTTTGTGTCACCTACAAGTTAGGAGACGAGAGTAAGCCGTTTTTTTTCCGGAAACGATAACATAAAAAATAGCAGCAAAGTAGGTACGTCACAAACTAATAACTATACTATAATATGTCTGCATGTGTGAACCTATTAGATCGAATTGCGACGGAATATAAATAACTTTAAAGAAAAATCAACAGACTTCAACCAGTATTTTTTTTCTGTTCTCATGGATATCTCTGCCAGAACTAAATGTAACTGGAACCAAACGGAAAGCACCAGCTCTAAAACAAAAAAAAAATTCCAAGTCTCAAACTCAGATAAAAATTAATTAATAGTCTCTGTGAAGTCAGTACTTACGCCTACATAACATTCAATACATTTAACGCAATAGTCAGTGGCTAAAATATACCAACTGTCCTGTTTTGGACAAATATCTCCCGTAGTGGGATCACATAATGGGAACCTTAAACTCTTGAAGAGGGATCCAGGATACAGATTTCAATAAGTAACGAAGCGTGTTTTCAATATTGGAATCTAAAGTAAATCAGTTTGCACTCAGCCCGTTTTCAAATAGGTTTTAACTCCCTTGAGAGAGAGAACCGTCGTCAGGAACTTATCTACAGTTCATTAGGTTTTAGGACATTCTTGACAGCCAATAATTTTGTAGTTCTATTCCTTTCCCTTTTTAGCAATTACAGAAGGAAGGAAGTACACAACAACAGGCTGTTAAGAATATTCTGAAAGCTCTAAATGATCTCTTAACGTAAGTCGGTCATCCTTAACTTTTTGCAAATAGCAAAGTTAGTAACACTCCAAAAGTTTTGAAGTGGCATTACCCGGCACTTTAGACTCTAACACCCGTATTCTGAGACATCCTTCAAGCCCAGATCGCTGCTCAAGTTTTCTTTGTCTCGCTCTAATCGTGTTTGTGCAAAAGAGACAAACTATGTTCAAGCGTCATCTGATTACTGATTGTTGTTTCGTAATATAGGCCTTATGAAACATAGACTGACTCTTAATACTTCCACGTAGTTAAATGGAGCGACCAATATCAGAGAGCCCCCGTATTATGTCACGTTATTATTCAAACAACGAACCGTTAGTCACGTAGTCACGTAATATTTAAAGTCCAACCGTTTCATTGACACTATAAGTGGTAGGTTATCGATCGTGTGCTACTTTTGTTCGCGTAATGTATATTTTATTAAAAATGTCCGTCGCCTCGGCACTATTTATAATTTTCCGTGTCACGTGATACTGTACTGTGACATAGGTTGGTACTTTTATACGTTTATTACCTCGTTATATATCAGAATATACCTACATAGTTTTTATACTATGGTGTTGTTTGTGGAGTTCGTAGTTGTTAGGATAGGTTAGTTACAAAACTCTGAGAACTGGACAAGGTAGACAATGCGGAATTTGAGAGGAAGATAACCTCCACTTTTCTAGTGGGGTGATAATAGAAATAGAAGATCAACATGGGCTGTTCTGAAAGGCTTATGAAGCAGAAAATACGTACGAGAAGTAACTATCAAATAACAAACAAAAATATGTCTGATAGAGAAATTTTGTCAGCACCTATGTCAGATGCAGCAGCTAGGTGGCTATTTTTATCTACGACATAATGATGTATACGAAGCGATACGAAGTCTCAGTATACGATGACTGGCGTCGCTCCGAATACGTTCCGAAATAAATAAAATATTGACAAAAACATAGGCTTACAAAAGTAAGAAGACATTTTGTCTACTAAGTACTACGCCCGTACCAGAATCCGGATGAAGGCAGCTTATGGATTGCGAGAGCTTAGATGAGAAAAAAACCAGAAGCATAGACCGTGTTCGATGGAAATAGGCTTAGGTTTCAAATCGTGGGGCGTAGGAAAGAAAATACACAAAATGTGCACAAGGATAGTTTATAAGAATAATGTGCTTTTTGTTTGTATGTAAAGTATCTATTTTTGACGATATTTTATTGCATTTTATTTGTTTTATGGACCGATTCCTGTACAGGTATCTTTAGTTGCCCGAAATAAAAAATAAATATTTTTAGGGATGCAGTTTTATTGCTGGAAATATGTAGGTTAGTCGGTAGGGTATTAAATTCTAACCAATAAAGGGTGAGACAAATCTGCATTGTGAAATTTTCTGTAGGGAAACAAAAGACAGCTGGTGCTTTTGAAGTAACGTACCTACCTTAAACTCTGACACCGTTACTAATAAACACGGTGTAACTTAAACCTTTATTAGCAGGACCCGAAATCATTAGGATCCTCAGGGTCTTGGAACTTAACTTGTCAGTTGTATGTCAAATACGGAATAACCAGTTTCAATAGAACTGTCACAACTTAGGTTTAAGTTAAACCATGTTTATTAGTCAGGCGTGATGTTCTGAATGTTCTGTGGCAGTTATTTTCACTATAGCTAGTTTTTTTTTAAATTTCAGTAGTGAGATAAATACTAGAACCTCTATGAAAGATACTCACACGCACACAGGTCTCTGTTATAATACCATGAAGCTAATTAGCTTGATAACAATGCAACACACGTGTACAATGTAGTTAGGCAAATGAACAAAGTAAATATTTACAGCAAACAGACGCATTGAAACTGCAAAGCAGATGATCGTGAAGATGCACTAGAGTGTCGAATGTATTTATAAACAAACATAAATAAACGCATGTGACTAAAGGTCAGGGCACACTAAATACGGATGGAGAACGTGTACGGAGCGGGAATTTTTGTAATTTACCTGTACAAATTGGTGTACCGGGACTGCGGCGTTAAATAGGACAAACTGGTTTTTAAATCTGAATAACTCTACTGTTAAATAATTTCTTAAAAAAAACGCGCACGGACATTATATTATAAGGCTATACCTACCTGGTACAAGGAAGGAAAGCTAAATGCTTATTTGTGGTTAATTTCACGCCATAATACCTACTCGGTATAATCTTGTAACTTCTTGTTGTTTTATAACCTCCACAGTAATAATTGTATGTGTTGTATTTAACAATAACATAGGTAGTGCTAGAATTTGCAAGTGCTAAATTTACCTCCCGAAAAATCAAGAATGCAAATATCAAAATACTAAAAGCGCCTTTCTCCAATATAAATATAGTGTTTCTACGTTGTGTCTACGTTACGGCATAGGTAATCCATAAAATGGGGTTAATCGGAACTTATGGTTTGCCCTTAAAGTGTCGAGGAAAAAATAAGTAGGTACCTCAGGTATATTACTGGCTTACTTAGCCCCTGGAGTAAACTGGTCAACCTCATGTAACCCCTACAGATAATCTTTTCCATTTTTCTCAACGTTTCGAATCCATTTTCCTTACCATTATAGGTCCAACGGTAACGCGTTATCGTAATATTTTCGTTTTACTCTGTATTCATTCATATTATTAATGATTTATCCATACCTACGTGTAAGAGGAAAAACGTAACATGTTATTTGATTAGTGATTAGAACATTTTTATGATATTTACGTAAAACTGACAAAACACAGTTACAAAAAATATGTCATAAATAAAATGTACAAAAGTTTGTATCAGGGGGCGCACGCAACGAAATTACAACACAACTCAATAATAAACTACTAAATACTTCGAGGAAACTCATAAAATAATCTTAGTATCAAGAATACAGAAGAAGCATCGCATAACATTCGTTATTCGATTTTGTAAAGTGGTGTTGTGGGCCGTGGCTAGATATTGGTTATTTTATGGACACGAGGGGGGTGCTGGCTCAACTAGGTACCTACGGGGAAAAATGGCACGCACGACCTCGTTTACGTTGAAGCAAGTGCCATTAACGTCTTTATTAGGTAGTCGTTGAAAAGTGAATTGAATCGTTGGGAATTAACGACTGCGCCATCTTGGAATTTACAGTCCATACGGATAGTCGGAGGGAGAAAACTATTACGTACATTTTAAGTTAACGTGTAATTATGATTGTATTCTATATATATATATATAAAAGTCAAAGTACTGTCTATATACTCATCATTGACTCATCAACGCCCAGCCCAAATCAATGACCTTAGAAAGAATACAATTTTGCACAGTTCCATTTACGATGCTTGAGGTGAGAAAGATTTTTCCAGAATCCATCCCCTAAAGGGGTAAAAAAGGGGTAGAAATTAATAAAACAAAACATTTTGGAGTTATGGTTTTAAAATTTGGTGGTAGTAATTTTGAAAAGAACTTATTACTGAAACTGCGGGAATGAAATCGCGGGGCGTCCACTAGTAAATCTAACAGCGTTTGTTCTTGTATGTGAAGATTTGGGTATGCAATAAATACTGAATATTGAATTGACGCACGCTCAAATATACTATCTCAATACACTATATATCGCATAAGCACTGCACCTAAATTCATGAGCTTGAAACTAAAACTGGTCACTGTTTTATACACAATTACTTCCTGGGTCACAATCGATCTGATACAATTCTGGTCGTCGTATACGCGCGGTCTTCGATAAAGGTACGCATTACTCTCTCACTCGTGTCGATACGGAGGGACAAAGAGGGAGATATTAAGCGCTTCGACCAACTCTGTGCTATTCCGAATGTAGAGAATAAATAGCAAAATTCACGTACCTACTGGCCACCAGGTCTGCATTTGCAATCGAACTGTTGTCGAAATCCAATACATTGCTGATATTGTTTACCTTAATGTCACATTCTACTCCAGCAAAAGACTCAGTGTACAGAATGTATACAACAATTCTACAGTGGTCAAACTACTATTGCCCTGCTCCCTGGAATCTAGTCGACAATTTGTTCTTGTTTTTATTGCGATTGCAACTGTTCTTGTTTGGAAAAATAGTAGAAGTAAACTACCTTTTGAACTTGTTTTTCTTTACCTTGTGTATTTGCGCAGGTGTCTTCTAAAGCAGGTACGGTACTTACTATTACAGTACGGGTGACCTAATCTTGTTCATGTCAACGGAAACTATTAATATGTAGGTACTCTGTTGCAGACACAGTAAAACAACAAAGTAATACAATAGTTGTGAGCATTAAAACTGTTTTCATTTCAACTGTGTTCTTGTATACGTTCGGCACAGGTAACCGGGTATGTCGTCTTTAATTTAATAATAAATAAGCTCGAAACCTACCTGTTGTTGTACTCAACGTTTAGATACAATTGCATGTGTGGTGTTCTATGGAGAGCACTGTAGTGCGTTTCTTTAAAAAAACATAGATTTTACTAGATGTATCTTGACAGTGTTACTCATAGTTTATCCCATGTCATGCACGCATGTAGTTTCCAAGGGAAAAAATAATTAATTAATTATCTGTTAATTCGACGCCTTTCTTCTAATCCAGGGACGAAGTTTGTTGGAATGATAGATAATAACTTCTACTATGCCATATTTTATCCCTCATTCGCTTTAGCGTCATTCATAATTCTCTATGTCTAGTTAAGTTAGCAACTTCTAAAAACCATTTATTTTATTACAGCTCTCCTGAAATTCCTTCGGCAAATGAATAAACTGTTTAAGTGGCTCGGTAATCAGCTATTATATATATTTATTAGTAGGTGTAGTCCGCCAAGAATCAAGTTTATCAACCTAAAGCGTTACAAAATAAGGTTAATTTATAATTTGTTACAATATAGGTAACAACCCAACCTTATTGATGTTTTAGTGCCACAGGAAATGCCATGAACACTGCTATAACTGAAGAAAGTGGTATCTTTCTTGGCCGACGTTACATCGATCATGGTGAGACAATCATTTCACGTCGGTAGTGCTGCATTCTGTTAGGAATTAACGCCCCTTGTTTCCAACAATGTCGTTGGAGCAAAAGTGTTCACTACTAACAATGTAATCTTCGGTTTCCAGCGCGTCACAGTGACAAGAGGGACGTGGTGCTGTTATGTAGAGGGGCTATTCTCGTTCCTAAAGTTATTGTTTCTTCTGTCACTACACTAAGTTCGGTTTTCTGAAGCAGAAATCAATACTCAGGCAACTCATTGTTTTGTATTTTACTATATGAGCGAGTCAAACGTTGGACAAAGGTATGTACTTGAACGAACTGTCAAAATACAGGTCTAGTTGCAGCAGTGACAGCTTTTAAATGCATCCGACATATAATAAAATACGCTAGTTAATCGAAGAAAGAATATGTTATTTTTACCTACCTACCATAAATAACATAACAACAGCTAACTTGCAATAACTAAAGGTAACTTCCTTGTTATGCGAAATGTGCCTAAGGGATCCTTGTGATCCTAAGGTTCTGTCCACCCCTTTTAAACGAACGGTATAGTATAAATAAAAGGAAAGTAAGCAACGTTTTTAGTACCCATTTAGTTTAGGTATGTTAATTCGCTTCTAGAATATTCTAAACCGTGTAGTTCCATCTTACTTATTTTTGTTACTTAGGATAGACATACAACATGACAGGCTATTAACTTACAAAAAATAACGAATTGTAGTTGTAGAGATCCCGAACATTAATTATTTAAAAAGGAAACGCGAAACTATGTATCGAACGGAGAACGAGAATTGCCCTACTGTACACGGCTGTCACTCCAAAGAGGGCGCATCACTCGCCTGGCAAATACTCGCCCCCACAACACTGGCTGCTTTGCTGTGTTTTTTTTTTCTCTCTCCGTGTATTTTTTGTCAACCGCCAGGTTGTTATTTTTAAAAATAGAAGCAAAATGTTGCCCCGAAATTCAGTGCGCCATTTTCCCGCTGCAGCTGGCCTGAGGGCATGTACCAAATAACGTGCACATATTATATTCGAGCCTTGCCGGTACAAGTTTGTTTAATTTTTTTTTAAGTCCTACTAACAAGAGACTCCGAAAAAATTAGGTACAGTCAAATAGAAGCACCTCAATCTAGGTACATAATTTTAACTTAATTAAAAAAATCTTTATCACATATTTAGCAGGGGTTCGTAAGCAGTTGCAGATGAGAAGCGATAAAAGGCTAAATAAACATATACTTACTGACTTAATATAATAGAATGAAATCCATCTTACCTATGTCAGGAAAAATACAGGGGGCCCTACCATCCAGTGTTTGTCGGCTATTGAATTAAGAAGGTAGATGTACCTTTCAAGATAGATTATTTTTGTTCTGTCACTTTGACGGATGATGCCTGTCGGAGCCATCTTGTCAACAGCGTGAAATTAAACGTCTGAAGAGGCACGTCTAACGACGGGGTTTCAGCTCGTAGAGTAGGTACGTTAAGAAGAAAGTAAATAGATAGGTATAATACTATCTAAACGTACATCGTTGTCTATCTATTTAATGAAAACTTAGGGTTTTTTTTAAACACAATGAACAAGCGTTTGACCAACATCCTGCCTGATGTTAAGCAGCGATGTAGTCTACGATTGAGCACACTTGTTCATTAGGTAACTATTTACCCGCGACTTGGTTTCTGTTATGGTTTGTAAGAAAAATGACACTATTTCTAGATATTTTACGTCTGGAGTACACTTGTTCATTAGGTACCTATTTACCCGCGACTTGGTTTCTGTTATGGTTTGTAAGAAAAATGACATTATTTCTAGATATTTTACCATGAAACAGCGCAAAAGACTATCAGCTAAGGCTCAGGATATCAAATGAGCCTTCAAATCAACGTAAAGTAAATCATCATAAGAGTTTGTTAAAACAAAGTCTTAAACCGCACTCCCTTCCTTAAAAACACAAACTGTGCCACATAAAAGATATTTTATTATATTCATAACTTTCACAAACTTGGATGAGTAGGTGGATATAAAAGATACACAACTTTGTGTACAAGTAATAACAACGTCGTTATCCAACAGAGATTCCCAACTTGGCAAAGACCGCCACAGAATATTAAGCCATTTTTCCAATAACCCGATAGTTTCTTTGCGCCACAACTGGCTTGGTACACTGAGAGACAAGATTAGGTTTTTTTTTTGAGATAATAAGATTTTAGATTGGATGTTCAAGTAGGTGCTTAAGAATAAAATGCCGAACGGGTTGGAAAAGGAAATATGAATAATGGATTAAGACAAAACTAGTATTAAATTGTTTTGAGATGAATAAAGAACCATAAACTCTATAATGAAAATGAGTAATGAGAGTGCAATATTATTTTAATGATCATTGTAAGGATAAAACAAGTTGTATAAAGTTTTGGTGGTAGAACTGCGACAGTTATGAATGCAAACGACATGATATAAAAATATATTACGTAAATGTGTTAGTACCTATAAAAAACACCGGACGAATACTAAAAACATGCTTTGTCTGTGGCCTAACCCTATGCACAAACTATGAAACTAATACAAAACACGTTCAAATACACTTAAATACACGCCTATACATATATATAGGTAAACTACAGACGCTCAACTTAAATGCCTTTTAGCCTACTAAAGCATTATGACGGAGTTGAAATTCAAACCCGCGACCAGTTTTGGAAAGAAAATTACTCTAACCGCGTATTTGCCTAGAAAAATTTATGTGAAAATTGTCTCCTGCTATATAAACTCTTGTGTTTTTTGGAATTAGGTAGAAGGAAGACTCTTATTGACTCGGCTTTCTCTTGAGACGAAACACTTCTAAGACATAATGAGACTCTCGGGAGACATTCCAGAGAGTCAGAGATATATTTATCCAACCGTACCCGATTTTCTTGCTCGCAAGTACAAGCCTGTAGGCTTACTTTATATCGGTCACGTTCGCTTCACCGAGCTCAATGAGTCGCGCGAATGAATGCCCTCGTACAGTCAGAGACAAGCGAAGCTGAATAAACACAGAGCTGCCATTGCTCGTTCGCGTCTAGGAAATGCAGCCCGTCAGCTTGCGGTGCCGTGCAGTGAGGCACGCAACTGTACCTTTTATTAAAGGGAAGTTGTCCAGAAAATTACTGCTGCGATCAACAGACACGTACAAGATTAGAGGTTTTACTACACCGATCTATGTATACACTCGATAAGTAGGTGAGTAGATTTTCCTCCGAAACTATCATTGTTGTTGTCTAAAAAGATTAAGATTCATTATTCCTGTTTTTGTACGCATGTGGGATTTACATCGTAAAGTACCTACTTAATCTTTGGCAAATTTAATAATTCATTTTTGACAGGTGCCTGTCAGTACGATATTGACAGGCCCAGTGATTGTTACTTCGTTGGATTCGATTATAACAGTATCGATTTCCCAATTCAAAATGTTCGTTGTTAGATTTGTTATAAGAAAATATTTTGCTTTTATGCTTAGTACTTAAATTACACTAAAACGATTACGAGCGGCACCTATTGAAGCAAAAACTATTACAATTATTCGAATATTTCGAATATTTTATCGATTGTGACGACTCGCCTATATTTCCAGAGTTGCAACACTACCAATATTGATAAAATAACGAACCATGAACCGGATTGGTGCAAAGTCGTAAAAAACATACTTTACGCCTGTCTCCCAGAGGGGTAGTCAAACTTTGTTAGGAAAATATGACAGTAATGACAGTTCTCCGCCCGAAAATTTGTCAGAAATACGTCAAAGAAAATTCCCCATTTGCCAGAATACATAAGAGACAATTTTTAATAAATTGAATTGAAATATTTTTAGTATATCTAAAATTTACAAAAAAAATAGTATTTTTTAGACCATAAAGTACTTCCTTATGCAAAAAAGGAATATTCTAACACATACAAGAAGAAACTGACCGACGTTATATGAACGAACGGCCCAAACGGCTAAACGTTGAATTTTCCGAAATAGCCACCAGAACGCGAATTAGCGGAAAAACACTCCGTATTAGATACTCCGTCGTAGATCTGAACCGCTTAGTTTGAAACCTGAAATGTGACATTACCATGTGAATTTGGACTCAGAGCTCGAATATTCGATGATATTGTATCACTGCGATTGTTTCTCGAAAATAAAAAAAAATACAAATTTACTAGGCTTTAGTTTGAAAATTTCTTAAGACTTAGATAAGATACATAGTTATGCTTAATTGAAGGGTGCTCTGAGTTCAGACGCTACATAGTTACAAAATTCCCACGGGAACGGGAATTAAAGAGAACTAACAATTTCGCCATA